>BSSO01001331.1:0-24305 GCA_030267885.1 Mesembryanthemum crystallinum
TGTTAGGTGTCCTATATGGTGGGCGATAAGACCCAAATGGCATCTCTGATTCATGCTTTGGTGTAATTGTGTGTTTGTCTTGCGCATTGGTCGAAGGGGGTGCCATGGAAGAGATATGTGGATCTTCAACATTCAAGGGAGGTGTCTGAGCTATCTCCGCTTCTTGCTGACTAGCTTTTGTCCTAGCCGACATTGTAATGGGGTTTCATAAGTTCAGTCGAGTATCATCATAACCAGTCTCTTTCCCTGGAAGAGGGCGTCGTTTTCTAATACCCTTACCCTTGCCGTTTCCATCTATCCCGCCATCTTTATCAGGCATCTACAACAAATAATTAACTAAATGTCAATACATCAAATTTATAGGACATTAAGCTCACAAAAAAAAAAAAAACAAAAAAGCATTAAAATGAATATACAAAAATAAACAATAAAACTTCAAAAAAGGTTTACAAAATTAAACAATTATAGCAAACACAAATTCTGAAAACACAAATACACCTTCCAATTAAGAAGGCATGATGATCCGACTAAACTTCAAAGTAGAAAGTAAACTTTAAAACAATTCACATTAATACAATCATCAAAAACCAAAAATAGACATGAGTAAAGTTTCACCTTTCTTCCCTGTACATGTCGCAAACCATATATGGGAACACTTGTTAAACATACGTAGTTTATACTATACACACCATAAAGTACAGGATATGTGCTTTAAACTCAAAAACAGAATATAGTTATAGGATATATCAATGCAAACACTAAACAGTAGACATTAACACAGCCACCAGAGTTGAACTTTGGATATTAATTAAAATTAGAGCCACCTTAGGCCTGACCAATGTAATCATATGTAACAAAAAGAAAAATTAAGCCTTTGTTTGCAATGTTGATAAGATTCATAACAATGTAGGCTAATGGAATGCCATAAATAGGTTTTAATAGGTCATGCAAATTATCAACATACCCAAATTGCCAACATTAAAAGTACCAAAAACCAATCATAAACTTTGTTGCTTCTACTCTCAGGTGTGAAAAGTGAGCACCAAAAATAGTTAATCGACAATCATCAAAACAAAGAAAGAAAGCTATAATAGAGGATCAAAAGGTTTATAGGCCCTTCACTGTCCTAACATTCCAACTTGCCAACACTTTACAATAAATTCCATCCATGTCTACTCCTCAACCTCAATGCAAGATTATAGTTCTGTTCAATTGGTTCACATTAATATCATCCTACTATCACCCACTTTTTAGCCAACTATAAGCTGCCAATTACTAGCCTTTAGCCAACATTTCTCTTCAATCCTAAAACAATTATAAGCTACTCCACAGACATTGCTTTCAATGTCTCAATCCAAGTTGCAAATCTCAGATCTGGAAAAAAAGATTAATTAAATGCTAACAACATATCTCTTAATATTGTTCTCCTCCGCTTCTCCTTCTCCTCCTTTCTCTTCTCCTTCTCCTCTTCTTCGACAGCAAGGGCTTGTGGAGGGGATTGCTTGGAAGCGCTGTGAAATTACAGGGTGGCTGCGTGTGCCGTGGCTTGGAGGCGCTGCGTGTGGAGGTGAGAAAGTGGCTGCGGGTGGAGGTGAGAGGGTGGCAGCGAATTTTCGTCGATTGTTGAAGGTTAGGATTCGGTCCTCCAAGAACGAAACAGAGGTTGACAGAGAGAGGGGGTGGGTGTTTGTCTGTTTGAACGAAACATATGCTGAGGGAGATAGGGTGGGTGTTTTTGGGGTTCAAATTTGATAAGGGTAGTTTAGGCTATTCATATCAAAAATGGGTGGTATCTACTGATTATGGGGTGGTATTAATGTGAATTGAATAATAATAACATAACAAAATTGGGAAACAATGATGTAATGAGTGTTATTTTAGCCATTTAGATCTTTCATTTAACAATCTCCAATAACATGTATGGCACATGTGACGATCATGAGTTATGTAAAGTGTAAAACAAAAATAAACCTTAGAATTACAAAAGTTATGTTTCATATTATTTGAATCCCCTCCACTATCCTAAAGTTAAGCATCCACAACAATAAACAGTTTTGTGTTTACTTAGTCCTCTCTCATACTTTCTCATTCCTCCACTTCTTTTCCTTTAAAATTCATGTAATCTCCAACTTTTGCTTCTTTGAACAAAAACATTCATTGTCTTTTCTTTTTCTACATCACCACATTTTTCTTTCTTCTTTTTCTTCATAAGACCCACTATGGTTTGAAAATTATAACGCTTGTGCATCCTCTCATCTCGTCACCCTCTCTCCTCATGAACATTTGTCATTCATGGCTAAGGGTGTCTTCATTTTTGCGTTAACTCGTTATCATCCTGCAATCAATTCAGTTCCATCTTTCACATAAATACTCCACTATTTATTCATTTCCCATTTAGTTTAACACATTTAACCTAGTTCAGATCATTTCAATTTGAAAACACACAAGGTGCATTTTTTCCATCCATGGAAGGAGGAAGAAAGGGATGAATACATTTTCTCATTTGCTAAGGATGCTCGAAGACATTGGAATATAGTACTCCTATGAAATGTCAGTATTACAATTTTCTTCTTCGTTTGGATCGTCTTTGATTACTGTTGTGACAATTTCTGAACGTGCTAGCTGATTAAAATGCTAAACGAATAAAGAAACAAACGGGGTATAACATTATCAGATGAAGCCTAGTTTTCGGTCTTCACATTGATTTTAGAGCTTACAGTTGAAAAAAAATATTGCCAAATCTTAAAAATGTGGTGATACCCAGCTTTTGATGCATCATCATTGAACTAAAGTTGTTTCAACAAATCCCAAATCACATTATTAAGCAGAAGTGCCCCAGATGTCTGATATTACATTCACAATGAGATCCCATGATCCACCGTTTCTCCATCCAGCTACAAGCTTTGTAATTGAGATGCCTGAAATCAAACAAAATGAGAAATCAGGTGAATATCTCATCTACTATGGACGCATAAACTTGGACACAAGCATGAAGGGATTGAAATGTAAAACCATACTAATTCGTAAAGTTCAGTATTTTGCCGGATGTCAAGGGTAATTGAGAGACCTGCTGAAGGCCAACCAGAATTGTTTCCTAGAGGGCAATATTATACCGAAACCCAAGAAACTCTTTAACTTATAAAGCTAACTCAAGGGAAAGGCCTTTACTTGCACTACAACTACTATACTACGATAAACCACTGAAGGAGAAGAAAAGTTATAAGTTCTGATACAGCCCGGTTCGAGTAACAAGTAGTACTTCTGTTTTTCCATTATCAAAAGGTGGAGAGTAATGAAGACTAATTAGTTGCGATATGCTATGGTAATAAGTTCTGCTTCCGTTCTAATGTCCATGTCATTGACAAGGGTGATGCAGTCCTTCAAATCAACCAAATCTACTCTTCCATCAGCTCAGAATATAGTGTTTAAGCGGGTGTCACTGAACTCTGAGCTCCAATATCCTCATCAATGCTGATAGTTTGGGAGGAGCCATTTCATTGACAAGAATGGCTGCTCAAGGGAATGATATTCTAGATCCTTCAGGAAAAAGAATTACTGTTGGCAATGGGGTCATGAAAAAGATAATGGGTTAGTAGCTGTGCATTGACTATTTCCAGCTAACCTTCCAGCATGAGGCTCAGTTATAGATAGATGGACAGATTAAACAGACAAGATGATTTTGTTACTGGCACCCACCCCAAGGCAACAGTTTCACATCTTCTGATAAACTTCCCAAAACCAAACTGAAGTAATTAGTTTAACCCCTTGTAGTTGAATACTAAGTGAAGAAAATCATGTCCATTACTGTTAACTGATTTGGATCATATACATATATATGAGCATGTCTTTCGGATTTCATGCATAGCATCAGCAACTTAAATTAGCTACCTGACTTGCAAGCAGAAAAAATTACCAGAAACTCATCTAATGTCCATGTCCATGATCATCATGCCCGTCCCAAGGGTGTCTCCAACCCTAAAACAGTGGAACAAGTCCATCAGTCAAATAAAGGATGTTAGCATTCTACTTCAGTAACTGCACCTTAAAAGGGACTGGAGTGTAGCCACCAAAAGAAGGTTGAAATGGAGCTCACCAGTACAACTGGACCATCTTGCTTAGCCCTGTAAAGAACCCAAAACCTGAAATCGAGTACCAACAAATAAGTTTTTAGAAATTTTCACTCTATCATCAAGAATGCTTTAATAGAAAATTTAACGAGAATCAGGCATTGCGTGGCCAATTTGAACCAACCAATTTAACCATTAAACGTCTTCTATGGGCATGGCAGTGTTTTACAGAAACATGGGCAACACATATAACAAAAATGAAACACACATTAATGAATGTACAGGGACCAACTAAAAAAACAAAAAAAAAAAAACAAAAAAAAAAAACAAAAAGAACAAAAAAACAAAAAGAACAAAAAAACAAAAAAAAGAAAAAGAAAAGAAGAAGGATTGAAGGACAGAAAAAAGAGACACAAACATCCCAATAAGCCAACCCAAATAAGAGTATTTTCGTCGGCATCAGCTTTTCAAAATATACAGCATTATCAGAATAAAATTTTGTATTCAAGTTATTTTCTAAGTTTATCAGATTGTCAGTATACAATTAAGCTTTTCCACAAAATAAATTAGAAAGTCAGGTAGAGCACAGCAGCAGACACCTCTAGAGTGAAGTGGATATGAAAATTAACTTCAACAATAAAAACTTCCAAAATCTGCCTTAAATTTGATTTCCATAAATAACAAGAAATTTAACAATAACCAAGTTATTCTTCACATTGCTAAGCACCTGCCTAGTCATATTCAGCTTTTGGATAGAGTGCAGTTGCAAATATTTGAGAGTAGGAAGGCAGTTGAGAAAGTATTGGAGTAAAATGCCAAGGTGGGATTTTGGTTGCATAACAGATGTTTCATGTCCTTGGAGTCTTCTATTTTTTTTTTTTTTTTTTGTGGACAATTAAAATATGTCCTAAATTAGATGTTTCATTAAATAAGTTGTCGACTTGTAGCTAACTAACACAGCTTAGACGTATTGTAAATCAAGGATCTAACAAAACCAACCTCTTTGCACTACTAAGGGTAATGTTGCATACAGCTGACTATCAACNTTGTCGGAAGCAGTGGGATGATAGTTTGATAAGTTAGTATATTAATGTCAAAATATAAGCCAATTACAACAAACTCTATCAATGGCTATCACCTCTTCCAAACGGATATACAAAGTGTCACTTTTGCTACTAACAAGAAAGGGATTCAAAATTCAAAAAGCTTTGACTGCCTCACTAATATTTATTATATTCTAGAAGTATCAGTATCAAAATTTTTAAAAGGCCCTCAAAATTTTGAAGCATGACATGTTCTTGGACTTTCAATAAACTTATTGTTAAGGAAAAATTCCATTTTGGTGCCCTGACGTATAGTGTAATGTTAAACTGGTGACCTCAATTTTAACTATTTCCATTTTGGTAACCTGAGATCTGATAAAAAATTTCACTTTAGTTCTTACCTTTGCCTCCGTTACTTTTTCCGTCAGTTTTGCTGACCTGGCATATGGTAGAAGACATATTCTCACATTTAGTGAACAAAAAAAGTTGTATTTACTTTATTTCCCTCACTTAGTGGATAAAATTGTCAAAGTGATTACTTTTTCAAGCTAGAAAATGTTAGTTTTCATAGGCCAAATTACTATAACAGTCATTGTAAACTAACTGGTTGCCTTAATGTAATATGCCACATCAGCAAACTGACGGAAAAAGTAACGGAGTCAGAGGCAAGTATTAGAGTGAAACTTATTTTCAGATCTCAGGTCACCAAAATGGGAATAGTTGAAATTAAGGTCACCAGTTTAATATTACACTATACGTCAGGGCACCAAAATAAAAATTTTCCATTTTTAAACCTCGCAACCTTAGTTATACTTTCAATAAATGGTAAAGACATAAAAAGTTATTCAAAAACTAAAATTAAAAACCAAAAGTTAAGACAATGGACATTATACTATTGTAGGGCAACACAACCCTTGAAACCGATAAATATTTGATGTCATCTATTATCTATAATTTCAAAAAGTAAATAATGAAATTCAAAATAAATATTGGAAAGGTTAAAGAAGTTAGAGAATTATATCTTAGAAAGTACTTGTCAAGAGTACTTAGATCCTCATTGACATTCAGCGTCATTGGGATGATTTGTAATTAGAGATTCTTCTTGTACTTAGATCTTTTGAGAACTCCTTGTCCTTTTAGCTTGTAATTATCATCATTTTGGTTTAATACAAATTTCTGTTATATAATAATAATAAAAAAAAAGTACTTGTCAAGAGCGTGTTTGGTAGCTGGCTGTTAGACTAGGTTGTGGATTGTCTGAATGCGTTTAGATGATTGCCGTTCATTTTATTTGTTTGGTAACTGGCTATTTGTAGTGGCTTGTAAAGCAACCACCCAAATCAATAAACGTAACACAGGGCAGTGTTTCAGCTGGCTGGTAGGTATTTAATTATCCAAAAGACTACTTTGCCAAACAAGGCCTTGTGTTTCAAAGGACCATATTACAAAACTGCAAAATAAAAAGTGCCACCCTAGAAAGCTAGAACTAAAGAATTTTTCAACTGGCAAAATAGAGTGCTTATTCTCCTACTACTGGTAAATATACTTCACTCTCTCTTCAGGAACTGTTTAGGCGCACGTAGCTGGACCAAAAATCACATGAAAAAATCACAATAGCTGGACCAAAAATCACATGAAAAAATCACAATAGCTGGACCAAAAATCATTTTATGTACGTACTTCACAGTTCAGAACAAAATGGCTACTTCACCACTAATACATGATAGGTGTCCGGCCACAGTTCATATAGGCCAACAATTAGAGACAACTAGAAAATTTTATGGTATGTTCACTTTCCAGATATCTTTCCTTAAATTATGGAAAATGTGTTTTAAAGCTTTAGGTTGCGTTTCATAAAGAATGTTTTCTAATTTGGAAAATTATATTCTTCAAATATGTGAAGAAAACTTGATGAAAATCATAATGATGTTTTCTAAGTTCCTTTACAAATCTGGAATACAAAGAAAATAATTTTCTTGGATAACTTTTGGAAAATGTAAGCTTTTGAACACGTTTACTAAAACACTGTTTTCCAAGAAAAACTTTATGGAAAAGTGGTGAAATGAACATATCCTCAAAACTTTGCAAACTTCTTCAGGAAAATTATCTCCTTTTTTTTTCCAGATTACAAAGGAACTTAGAAAACATCATGTTGATGTTTCCATGTTCTCTTCACAAATTTGAAAAGCGATTTTCTAATTAGAAAACATCTACTAAATAGTGGATTTAGAACTGTTTTGACTTTCTATAATTAATAAAAAAAATTAAAGTTTCTCCTTCATGGACTTGTTCCCCGCCCCCCTCCGCACCAACACCTTTTTAGTCACTTCATTCTGTATTCATGTGTTTTCTATGAATAAAATGTTTTACGTGAGATCCATGATCATGTCACATCGATTGAAAATGACTTTGAGAATTTATATAATGTTCCTTTCAAATAGGAAACAATATAGTTCTCAACATTTTCTAGAATATGAAAAAGATAGTTCTGAGATGCTCACTAAATTCCCCAAGGAGAATGTGGTCTTATAACATGCTATAAGAAAATAAACACATTTTTTTGATTGGGTTACTTCCCTAGATATGTGTGGTAACCTACCATGCTAATGGGATGTGTCTACATTTATTTTTGCATTGCGGTTTTGCACAGTTTTTTAAGGAGAGGCTTCTTGGCATTTGGAGGGAGAGTCAAATATTTTATATCCATCTTCGGTGGCAAGGGAAAAACAACAAACCTCTAATTCTAACTCCACCTTCACATAGCTTCAAACTCTTCAATTTTCATTCAAAAGCTAAAAGTTGAATTAATTTTTAACCTCAATTACTGATTTTGTCATTCGGATCATTCCTCTCTCCATCTTAAGCCCATCCACTCTTTTGCTTCTCATTGAAACTAATGTATAGCCATAAATTCATGGTCAATAGCATAAGTCATGCCTAAATGAGATTCTTTTCTTTTTGTCACCCTATCTTCTTCCTCTACTATAGATTTAAAACACTATTGCAAGGGTAAGGAGAGATTAAAGGTGAAATTTTTTTGAGAACCATCAATTGCATGGTCTCCAACATCCATTGTTGGTGGTGGTGATGAGAAGGATAGAGCAAGCAAGAGATAACACATAAATAGGGAGGAAAGGAAGAGAGAAAGAATTGGATAAAGGGCTAGAGTTGCCAAGCCTCTATCAAGCATTTGGTTCATTGGAAATAAGGGTGTTTTATTGCAGGGATATCAGATGTGCAAGCCTCTAGCTGAAATGAAATGAAACGAAACGCTTGTGCAAGTAGCGTCCAGAATCTCTCTCATCAAAGACCTATCGACGTTTGACTAAGTCACAAGGTGAAAGCTTTGTCTTGCCAAACAGAACCATTGTCTCCAACTCCCCATCCATGAAAAGGTTGTTTTTACCACCCCCCCCCCCCTCGTTCTTTCACCTTTAATTTCCCTCGTGATCACTTCATTCAGTGTTCCTATGTTAGCTTAAACCTGTGAGCCAACAAAAATAATATTGTACATAAACATTCATTATCCATAAAATGTTTCAACACACCCTGGATTTAGAGGTATGCAAAGTACAGGGAATTCTTTCCCATGTGGCAAGAAAGGAATGTATGGACAAAATCGAGTTCATTTGGCATCTTCACTGTGAGGTTCGCCATTTCACATAGTGGCTAAGCATCTAGGTTTTCACCAGCTCAAAAGGGTTTACAACCCAGTTGCTATCCATTTCCACCATTCAGACTCATAGGAATAGAGGCATAGAAAATAGGAAAGAGTTGACTCAACTCAACGCACTTACTATTGAATCAAAGCTCAAATCAGGTCATTAATCAATTATGCTGAATTGAGCAACAAAAGAATACAGTGGATTATAATATAATCCTCTAGTCATAGTTCCTCTCATCATCATATGAAGCTCCAACATTTCCTCCGAAGCCCCAGTATTCGATTTTCATTTCCAACGGCGAACCAAAATCGCATCAATTTCCTCAAAAAGAACAAATAAACTCGCAGACCCCTAATTCAACACCCAAAACCTAATCCGCAAATCCATAACTCCTGATTCCAAAGTCCTCCACAATGTCAAATTCAACACTCAATGCTAGATATTTGAAACAAATCTGAAAACGAGCACTAGGTAAACAGAAGCATGAAATTTTCAATTGTTACATCGGAGGTTTACATCATCAAGATCGGCAGAAAAATTAGGGTTTGAATTAGGATAAAATCGAGAGAAAGTGAAGAAGAGAACTGACCACATAAGGGCGCACATGCCCTTGCCAGTGACAGAATGCCATCGCTTTGGAGCATGAACTGTTATTCCTTTGAATGTTGTGCCATGATCTCCATGTCCACCTCCCATTCTCGCTCTCTTTCTCTCAGTGAAGAACGCACGAACTGCAATCTCTCTCCCTCTTTTTCTCTCTCTAGATTTGTTGGTCGATTCAGCAAATGGAAAATTTTGGTTGGGCCTATGTCTTGTAGTTCACTCGACGTAGAACGGTAGAGGGTGAATAAGAGGCCCAAAAGGAAAAATCATGGAGATGAAATAGGGGTAGTCATGGCCGTGTTGGCCGGGGTCTGTTCAGCGTGCCTAGAGTTTCAGGAGTCACGGCTCGTAACTCATGGCATGGCCACATTGGCTTGTCCCGACATGTTTATGTAGTTTTCAGTTTTTTTATTATATTATTATATTTTTTTTTTAATTGTGGTGGAGTGTGTTGTGCCGTGTCTTAAACACATGATTTCCCTCAAATCATGGTCTAGCACAACCTATCATGTCGTTCCATGTGATGGGCCGTATTTGGAGTGGGCTCATACCCTGCCCATACTAAATTCGTGCCGGGTCGTGCTGCCCACGGGCCAGCACTAGATAAAATCACTCTTGATCTTGACTTTTGAGTCAGCCCTTCAAATTACCCCTTAACAAATTTGTGTGGCATAAGTGGCAATGAAAATTGAACTCTCAACCTATGATTAGAGGACACCACTACTAGACCTGTTAAAATTTGACCCATTTTGAAAATTTGAGATAATATTTAGGGTTCTTATTAAAAATTTCTTTTTTTTTTTTTTTTTACTTAAATCCAATATGATCCGAAAGTTTATAGATCAAACTCGAGTCAGTCATGGGCCATATGACCTTGAAAATTTGGAGATGTCTACATATCTATATCATGAATAGTAAATAGTAATAATGTGATGAACTAAACATAATATTTACAACTAGTTTACATATACATCTTATAGCTAAGGCTACACTTAGTTGTGTACATCTTATTTGCTATAGCTACATCTACCCTTAAGTGCTTCAACATATATAGTGCTGATGCTCTACTATCACATTGAAAGAAGAAATGCCTTGTATCCTCATTCTTATCATTGCAGAGGCACAGTTTATGCCTATCCACTGCCTGCTATCTCCAATTCAAAGCAGACCAGCAACTAAAACAGCTTACAACATGTTTGCCCAATACTCGATAGATAAATCAAGCGGCCTGATAGGAGAGTGTTTGAGTTACATTTAGGTGGAGCAGGATTGTTAGTATAACAAACCATTATCTTTCAATGTTATTTGGAGGACCTTTTTGAACATCCAAGAACCAAGAAGCACTTGAAGGTACTTCTGATGCGCGCTTTCTTCACATAGTAAGTATGCACCCATTTCATGTACAACTTTTCATTCTTTTCAAACAGATTACAACATGATTGCAAATGTATAGCTGCTGTATTCCAAATTTGTAATCAATTATACTTTTTTTCCTTTACAAGATCCATAGCCATCAAAAATTGGTAAGGGCAGAAGAGCATGTCAATGCAGATTTTGAACCGAGACTGTTTTGCGAAAGTCAATTGCAATATCTTTGCAGAAATGAAGAAGAAAAAAAACTGCAATTTTATTTGTTACAAAGACAGAATATCAAACAACTAGACTATCTAAGTTGCGTTGTCTTTACACTCCTGTTCTTCCATGGTATCACATAGCACCTTGCCCTTTGTCTCTGGCAAAAAAATAACCAAAAACCCACAAAGAAGCATTATTGATCCAAACACCCCATATGAGTAAACCAAATTTCGTTTCCCCAGCAGAATCAACATCGGGTCAAAAACTGAGCCTAAAATCATTGCTTGCCTCACCAGGGATGAGGCAGAGTTTCTGACACAGGTGGGAAATAGCTCCACCAAGTACATCAACACCACATTGTATGCCATGCAGGCACAAAACAGCGACACTAGCTCCAAACCAATAAGTATTCCCTGATGGAGATCCCTGCCAAGTACGGAAAAGATTATGCTTGTCGCTCCACTGATGGTGCAAAACCCAAGCACTGAGCTCCTTCTGTTGCATCTTGGAATCCAGAAGAGGAAAGTGAGCAAATAGGACGACAACAACAGTAACACGTTGAATAAAGAGGTTAAGTAGATGTTGAAACCCAAGTTTCCAACACCCAAGAACATGCCAAAGTACATAAGGCCGATGCCAAAACTAAGCACCATAGACGCCAACAATCGTTTGACAGCCCATCGTCTCTTGAATAGAATTTTGAGAGATGTGAAGGGATTAGTACTGTTTGGTACCCTTTGTTGTGCGTACATGTTTGTTAAGTTGATTGGGAAAATGTGAATCGTACTAGATCCTATTCTTCTCAAGATAGCTATGGCATCCTTTTCTCGCCCTTGCATGAACAACCACCTAGGAGACTCGCACAGAAAGAAGTAAGTCACGATGGAGCAAATAATTCCAGGGATGGAGGTGCATAGGTACAGAGTTCTCCACGAAGAATCCCTGGTGACATAAGCTATACCGGTTAATGCTAATATTCCAAAAGAGATGTGAAAGAAAGCAAGCATGGTCAACTGTGTTCGCCACCGTTTCCCAACTTTCTCAGTCAACAAAACCAGAGCAGAGATGGCAATAGGAGCACGGCCAGCACCACTCAAGAATCGGAATCCCGAGTACACCCAGATATTGGAAGAAAACGCGGAAGCAAGAGCAGCGAGGGACATTACCAAAGATGAGATGACGAGCAGGTTCTTTCGCCCTAGGGAGGATGAATCACCGAGCGTGGCCAGGACCAGCCCACCCAAGAGGCAACCAACAAAGTAAGAAGTTGTGGGGAAGCTGGTGATGAACGTGCTGGCACACTCGAGATCCCACTCTGATATGACTGAAGTGTGTACATTTCCTGAATCCCAAGCCCATTCGCTCTTGGATAGGCTGCATATGTTGGAGCTGGAGCTGCAGGAGGTACTAGTGTTATTGTTATTGGTGCAATGCCATGTTGGGTGAGCATGGGTGAACACACTGATGAAAGTTTGCTGGCTATCGAAGAATGTTGATATCGATGCAAGGATGGCTTGCACAATTTGAGCTCGATTTATGTGTCCAACGCATTGCTCAACCATCTCTTCCACAGAAATTATCGGTGGTGATTGGTCTGCAGGTATTGCAACCTCTTTTTCATGTGTTGCACTATCCTGCTCCATGGCGTTGTTGACACGAACAAATTTGGATGGCTGCTTCAATGTAGCCCTGCAATGCAAGATTCATAACAAGAAATATTGATCATCAGAGGCGCAATCTAATGTAGATTACATAAGAATTGGACGTAAAACTTCTGCAATGGATATATACCTTATGTTCTTTATGAGATATCACAATGCAGGCTCCTTGACATGTAAGTAGCTCAAGTTTTATAGCCATTTAAATGACTATAAATAATGGAAAAAACAAATCCGCATAATGAGAAAGTTAGCGTAGGATCTAGTCTAACATTTCACTTTTAAACCACCACTATATGGAAAGGGATAAACATATCAAACGTGTTGTTTGAGAAAATTATTTAGTAGTAAACACATGAGTAATAGTATGTATTATGTAATGCTTAGTATAGCAGGTCCACAACATAGTATATCATACCATTGTTTGAGTGCTTCAGAAGGCTCACACATAGGGAAGACAAAGGAGGGAAGGGGATCATTTTAAGTAGTCTTATCCTATTCCCTTGCATTTGCGCTGCTAAGAGTGTTTCCATCAAATCATTAATTGGAAAGGCATCAATCGACCTACTTTTCACAGCATATTCAGAAGCATAAGACAATAACATAAAGCATTTCATTTAGATTATTGTAATCCAAAGTTGAAAACATGTCGAATATCAAGTCTTCAACTCGATTCCACATTAAACAATGTGTGTCTCCATGTTTCTTCATGGACGTTCAAAAAGAAATGCACGTCGTTAGATTCTGTATATAGTCATCGATCATTTCATGAAATCTCACTCGATAGTAAATGAGCTACTACGCAATGTCACTGAATGCAGATCATAGTCACACAATAAAGATAATGACTTGTACAGAGTAGTAAGATATACTACATTACATGAATATGATCCTTCTCATGTAAAGCCATCAGTGTGTGGAACTGGAATCTTACTGAAAAGATGAACATTCATAAAAAGCAAAGATAATTAGTGGCCAATCTACTATCATAAGTAGCTTACTATTAGTATAAAATACAAAACCAAACTAAACAGAGAGTAAGGTATGAAATCACTAACTTATGGAATGGAATAAACATGTATAAATAGTAGTAGTACAATAGGCAGGTATGGAAGACTTGAAAGAAGTGTTCGCGTGGAAAGTATTAGCAGGTACTGAAAATCTTGGACCTACTGAAATATTGAAGTGTACCATGTATTAAGGAGTGAAATGCTGATGCAAATGAAATGTCGTAAAAATTGTATGCCCTCTCTTTACTATTGAAAATACCTTCTATGATACCAAGTTCACTGTTTTCGACAAAAATATTAAACGGAAGATGAAGGTATTCAGTATTATCTGTTTAACAGTTGCATAAAAATCAGAATAAAGAAGAGGCCAATCATTTATTGTAAAAGATAGATGAAATACGAATATGTAAACTGGAAAGTTGATGAACAAGTTCAAGTCGAAATCATAAGTCCAATGGTATTTGCTTTTAAGATCACTATCACACAGAATAGAACAAAGATATGAGAAACGTAATTTAGATCGTCAACAAAGCAAGTCTTTTTCAACTCTTTGGTTATCATCATCACACAGTGAAATCTCACTTAGAAAAATGCATTTACACCTACAGATGATCATTGATTTCTAAACCAGGCATAAGATAGGCATGACAAATTTACTTATTTTTCAAGTCCAGTAGATGAATAAAATAAGTTGTACAGTTCTTTGCATTCTTTTTTTTATCATTAGAATGTCAAATCTCGCTCAAGCTAGGCGTATAATTACATAACAGGATTATAAGTATCACACCGGTATATCATAAAAGCCTGTCTCCTCTCCTAGGAAAACAGAATTATAACAGCTCATTTCGTACAATAAGCTTGTATCAGCTGAAGCTTGGATTCATCTCAAGAATATAGGAGTCATGATGTTAACCTTATTACATGGAAATTCTGATCAAGTCAGTTGAAGCTAAGCCATTGGAATTTCTGATCAGTAACAGGAACAAGAAAATCTTGGTTTTCGTGAACCACGCTGTGGGTGGATCAAGATTTACTGTAATGGAACATTTACAAGGAATATATAAAAGTGAGAATTGCAGGAGTGGCTAGAAATGAACAAAGAAAAGTGGACAAGTCTTTTCAATCAAAGATGGATTCTTACAGAAGATATACACAAAGTAGAGCTTCTTGTCATCCAACAAGAACTACAAATCATCAATGATAGAACTGCCTCAAAAAAAAAAAAAAAAAAAAAAAAAAAACAAACCAACTTGGTGAAAACAATTTTTCATAGTTGGAGTTGGAGAACCCTACACAGAACCAGGATGCACAAATCCTTAATTGCCCAGCTATGGTTTGAAATTGCAGTTGCGTTTGCAATAGTGACACGGTTGCAGAACCACTATAGACTATGTGGGGAATGCAGAAGATTCACCCGCTGAAGCAGCCTAATTTCATTTCACGGTAAGCTCAAAAACCATTATAGACTACATTAGAGCCCATATTTAAAACCAACTCATAGCTTAATGTGCCATGGCTTTATGGAAACTCTATCCCCGTAGATCTGTAAGTTGAAGCAATTCATGTCCTACCCTTTCCCTTACAAAATTAAAATAAGACATGAAGATCAATATCAAATGAACAAATCTGCCACCAAGAAGATTCTATGGATGATGGGTTTATTCTATCTAGATAATACTGTACTAAACTGAACTAAATTGAATTTTACTTTATTGAATCGAACTAGGAGTGAACTGAACTGAACTTAATTGGTGATAAGGTGAGACATACCCTGGCCTATATTGTTATTAAAGTCATGAAGTATAGAGTCATGTCTAAATGAGGTTTTGAGACAAATAGCACTAACTATATAGAGGATTACTGCACACATTGGACAGTCATATAACAAAGGAAGCATGCATTATAAATTTGGAAACATTTGTAATATATGAGAACATCAAATCTACCAGAAGTCATGCTCTGCTCAGTTCCTTAACCAACAAGATCTTACAGCCTCCTTAGCTGAGCATGTCCTCTCCTTATAGGCAACAAAATGAAGAAACAAAAGAAACGTGCGCAATTTCACAAAGATCTGCCCAATAGATAAAACGACAACACCCATTGTGGATTGATCTCTAGGCAGTAGCTAGGAAGGTTAAGAATGCACACTTTTCCTCGAACCAATCAAGACCGGTAGGGGTGTCTCGAAAACAAAGTGAAACTTTTTCCAAAGATAGAAAATAGTAAAGGAAGAATACAACTTTTATGAGAAGCCATGCTCTGCTCAGTTCCTCAGCCAAAGTTGATCATTTCTTGTACTGATAACAAAATTCATCCATTGCTTTGCTACCAAAGCAAGACTCAATAATTTTTAAGTTAATTATTAAAATAAAACCTGAGTTGAAGGAGCGAAAAGACAGTAATTTGTGTCATAAGCACACAATTTATCACCAAAACACAAGATAAATCATTTGGTAGCACATGTATCAAAACCAAGAATTTGACACTTGTTAAGAATTATGTAATCATAGTGGTGGAATGTACGTAGCACATGTATCAACACTAAGGATTTGATACTTGTTCAAAGCAAAATGTTCAACACATTAATTGTAGTAAAATTACATTACAAAGAGAACTACGTACTTTTAGGCTTACAAGCATACTGAAGTCCAAGCAATAGCATACATTCTTTCTCCCTCCACACATAAACTCTTCAGATGGGCTGTCTGCAGAAAGAACAATACGATAAAGAAGCAAATACTTTCGTGGCAGCCTGGTGGAGCTAATCTCCTCTGTCACATATGCATCAGTTTTACATACAAAAACTTCAAACATAATGAGGCACTAATATCTAAGATATCTGAATAATACAGTGTACTTGTCCTACCCTTTCATTGAGAGTCTCACAGCTTACCTGGTATATGCTACTAAAGGTTACAACTTCATTCAGCAGACTTAACTAAGCATCTAAAGTGAAGACCGAACTTACACTTAGCTCTCATTCAGGATGCCTTCGGGTAAAAATAGCCAGATATGCTGCAAGTTCATACACCTTAGCATAAGACTGCCAATCTAACAATTTCTGATATTTGAACACCAAAAGAAACTGAAGAGCTCCATTTGAAAGCGTGTATATGTATGCAATTGATGCATAGATGAGCAGTTTGCTTGAGACATTATAACGTCATGGACACCACAAAGGCTTGTTCATGCCACAAACTCAATTTTCATGGTTACTCTGAGATATTGATCATAGAGAAGCCAAGCCTTGCATTCCACGAAAGAACCATTTGTAATATTGCAATCAAAGGAACTGCTACGATGAAGCTTACTGATTAGCACTACAGGATGGAATCAGGTTCATCTAAGTCAGGGATATTGTATGAAGCGTGATATAATGTTTTTTGAACAATGAACTGTTCATTAAGATCGCCATACATTTCATTCATATAGAGGGCTCAACACTGTAGTATATCCGGTACTTGAATACTTTTAACTTGTGAGATTTAAGAGTAATAAAATATTATGATCATTAAATTCACTCAATATATATATATATATATAAAATTATTAAAATTAACATTAATCAGAATATATTGACCCTGTAAACTGCCAAACTTAAGTTTAATTCATACTAATATGACCTGAAATTCAATAAAATACAAAATCTGTGTAAACCAAACCTGAACTAACCTGACCTCAGTTAATCCTTTCGTCCGAAATATCCCGACCCATTTTGACCCGAAATTTCGACAATAGAAGAAACCCAATTCGACACATTTTGACCCAACCCGATCAAACTAATCTTGTGACACGAGTTAATGCGAACCGACAATGACACGGCCAAAAAAATCAACCCCGCCCGATTGCCAACTCTCAGTACCGGTACGTATATGGTGGTCATATTTACAAAGAAGGGTCGCGGCCTTTGTTTTCAGTTGCAGCTTAAGCACAAGCATTCGATTATACTCCCTCGCCGTTTCTCTCTCATCCCCCACCAGGTAGACCCGCATCCCTTCACCCTTTTCGCTTCCTTGTTCCTCCTAATCAGTCCCATACACGCAATAATAATGCTATAAATTGCTCTACTTTTTAGGGATCAAAATCTTTTTTATTGTTTTTAAATATAATTTTTTTAATGTTTGTTTAGAATTAGCAGACTTGTGGAATTTATTTGATGGCATTGGCATGATAATGTGTGTACTTGCTGTCCTTTTGAGATACTATATTGTATTTAGATGCATGATAAAAGCACAATTTGAAAATGGTTTATCATATGAATAATTGGTTGATATATTATATTATGTGGGTGTGAATTTTGGGTGTGTCATGTGTGCTTGCAAGCTTTGTTTGGAATTTCATATGGCTGCAATTTGGGACTATTTCTGCTATTTTGATGGAATGTCATACTATTATAGTAGTTCAAGTAATATATGTTTTACATACTTGATTTATGCTTCTTGAATTTTTGCAAGAGTGGTTTTTGGTGCTACTTGGGCTTAACTGCTGTTTTAAGATGCTTATATGACTTAATGATGATGTAGAATGATGGTATATTTTGAGAAATAAGCTTTATGGATTTGAACATTTTATAGGTCTGTTATAGCTTTAGCTTGATTGAGGATTGGCTAGAAAGAGAATAAGAAAGATGGTGATGTCATCGGCAATGGTAAAATTGCGGGACTTGAATGATCTAGGAACTCCATCTCAAGGTTGTTTGAAAGGCCCACTTAAAACTAATCCAAAAAAAATCCCTGATAATTCCGAGGTTAGTATGAACATATTTACAGTTACATATTCAATTTTGTTTTTAACTCAGTCATCCACCTGCCACAACTAGGGGAAGAGTTAGGTTAGTCTTCTTCTAAATTCATACTATGAATCTTTTATGCTATCTAGAGATCATGTGTTTGCTAATTCACTTTTATTATCTTTGCAATGTAGGTGTCATTTGGTTTGAACAAGGATAGCAAGAAGGTTTTAGCAAGGGGAAGAAAGGTACAATTGGCGGGGAGAGGGAAACTTTTCTTATTCTCTATTATTTTTTTGATTTTGTCGTTCAATTACAGAAAGGAAATCCCTCATATATAGGTTCTATTAGGAGAAATTTTGTTAAGTGATTTTGTGCGTTTGTGAGTTTAATACTTAAAAGCTAGTGAAAGAAATGTTTTTATGTTCTAGAGGAGATTCAAATGGACACCATTGACTTTTGTTGCTTTCAATTAATATAGAATTTTTAGTAAGTATATTGGCATGAATTTCTACTTATAGAAACCTTTTTACGGAGTCCAAAGTTTGTACCCTGTAGTTCATAGCATTTGTCTATCAAACTATCTTTATTGATTCAACTTCGTCACATAGGTTTTGGATCTAGGAAAGAAAGGGAAATGTGGGGAGATGTGTGACATTTGCATTGGTTTCGTGTATTTGGAGAGAAAGGAATAATTGCGTTTTCCGGAATCAGTTTCTCCCATAAGCTTTGGTGTGGGACAAGATAGTATATGTTGGCATGTTGCTTCTTTGTGGATTTCTGCCCCTTGGATTTTCCCAGAGTCCTTGGCCAGGCTTACACAGAGATTGAAGCTTTATTATCTTGAATGTACTCGAGGAGGACTGCTTGTCCTTCTCTTGTAGTCATTTTGTTATGTTATTGGTACAATTATTTCCTTAAGCAGTAAATAAGAGTTTATACCTACCATGTGATTTCGACCTATAATTTGCAGCTGTGCTTTTTGATGTTAGAATGGACAGAAGGCTGGTGACGATGTTGCTGAAACGATAGAAATTTCACTGAACGACTGCTTGACCTGCAGGTAAATAATAGGAGTTTTGTGTTCTTGTTGAGATTGTTGGTTAATGGTTCAACATCAACATCAGCATCAACATCTTACCCTTGTGAGAACAGAGAGGCTATTTCCATTTGACCCTTGATTCGAAGTTCGGACAACTTTATCAGCCATTTTGATTTAGTCCATTATATTCCAAAGCCAAACGGTAGTGAATCTTTTGGCTCCACCAGAAAGTGGACAGCATTGTTGGTTAACGGTTATTCACATTTATCATTTTGAGGTTGTAGTGGTGTGATTACAACTTCTATGTGATACAGGGTGTGGTATAGCAGAACTAAGAGGATAATTAACATCTATCATGGAACCTTGTGCTTCCAATCATTGAAGGATATGTATATTTTGAGTGTTTCTTACTTCTTGTCCCGACCTCAAACAGATTTGTCTTTCTGCCATTTAGTTGTCTTGATTTTGACTAAAGGCATTCTTGGTTGCCTAAAATAGCAAACTTTCATTTATCATCTTTAATAGTTATATGTATTGCTTTCTTGTGTTTCTCCTAAATCATTATTTTATTTTTATAGGCTTTATTTTGTATTGTTTTCGCCTTACTTTTGTTTTGGCCTATACGGCTATACTGTAATTAGTCTTTGTATTGCTACATTGATGTGCAGTGGATGTGGGACACCAACAGAGACTACAACGCTTCCGAATCTGAATTTAGATGAGTTCCTGTTGAATGTCAACAAAAGGAAGGCTGTTATAGTCTCCATTTCGCCACAGTCTATGGCTTCTTTTGCAGCTCACTATAGCCTCTCTCCATTGCAGGTGAGACTTTGTACTTGTTCTTCCCCTCTTAAGAGGCATGGTAAAAGGAATATTTTATGTCCTAGTTGATTGTTGAGCTTGATAATGAGGCTTAATCATCATGTATCTTTAGTTTCTCAATATCTCAGAGCTTATGAGAGTTTTATTGTGATTTAATGTTAGACAAGGGCTTTAACAATCTTTTGTTGAAGAAAACCTAGGAGTTGAAAATTTTCAAGCTTTGAAAAACTTTTTGCAAGGACTTTCCATTTGCTCAGTTTTACTTTAGAATGGAGTAGGCTCCCTTGAATTCTAAAGGATTGGGGAATTGTAAATTAGTTTGCTCTTGCAGACACCTTATCCTCCTGTGCTATGTGCTGTATGCTGGGCTGTTATCAATATATATTTATCTATAGATAAAAAAAAAAAAAAGGACTTTGTGATTGTATTGTGAGTAAGGTTATATGTATTGCTTGACAAACTCAAAAAGAACGTAGCTTTAGAGGCATTTTACATTCATATTGTAAAGTGGTGTGAAACAATGTACAAGCACCTAGTGGATAAGATTATAGATATTATTTGATTCAGTTGAGTCCCTAAAGGGCCATCAACTCCACTCATTACTTGAGATTTGTTTGCTCGTGCGAAAGCACGAGGACCTGACGGACTCGATCACCAGTTATAGAATAAATCATTACTTTTTGACTAAGTTTATAGATGAATGGACAATGCCTCTAAATGTTCAAGAGTGGGGTAAGATATTACTTTCAATATGACGACATCAACAGCATTTAAAGGAATTGACAATTGTTAGTAGTGTTAAGACATAACTACCAAATAAACCAAGACATATACATCGTAGAAACATTAGTGACTGACCGACTCTATTCCCTGGATGTATCTAGCTCTATGGACGAATATGTCATACATATAATGCAAATCCTTGGGGTACAGGCGGTGCATAAATACAAAGTCCAACTTTGTTGGATACTTTTAAGAGCTTTTTTATGCGGGAATGATATGTCTAGATGAACTGCAATTTGTCTATCTCAAATGAAGAAAAGAATATAGATGGGAATGTGGTTGGTAACATTGTAACTAGAAGGATGCATCTCCAATAGAAGATACTTTCTTATGGCATATATAAACTTATTACCGAGATTTTAGATGTCCAGTGAGAAAGAGTGAAATTTTTTGAGATTAGAGATTCAGGAAGGTGAATACTTGCTTTGAGGCAGTCATCGTGGAGTTATCATTGCTTTCCTTTTTCTCTCTATTTATGGATTTGATTTTTGCCAAGAAACTTTGTGGCCGCATTTGGTAAGTGGAGATGATATAAGCTTGCCAGGTATAGACGGTGGTAATCTCTGTCATCTATATGTTAATTGGCTCATGTTTTCATTTCCCCCTAATTCTAAAGTTGTATGTTTGCATCTTTCTTTCAGGCTTTTACAAAGCTCACAACATTTTTCAAGTCATTGGGAGTGAAGTCTGTTTTTGACACCAGTTGTGGTAGAGACATGGCACTTAAGGAAGCTTGTAATGAATTTGTGGCACGTTATCAGCAAAGTCAGTCTAATGGTGGTGACAAATGTTTTCCCATGATCTCATCAGCTTGTCCAGGTATACATATATCCCCAGCAAAACAAAATGTAAGACTAGAAAAGAAACAATAAGAAAAGCACACTCGTCACCTTGTAAAAGCTTACATCTTGGTCTTTGTTTATTTCTCAAATCAGGGTGGGTCAGTCATGCTGAGAAAAACCTTGGAGCTGATAACTTGCCATATATTTCTTCCGTGAAAAGCCCCCAGCAAATGACTGGGTCAATCATCAAGCGGTACCTATGCCAGAAAATGTCATTGAGGTAATATGAATTTTAGACTCGTATAACTGAAAGTCTGATATGTGCAATTGTGGTGCTAAAGATGAAGATGTATTGCTCCATTGTTGTCATTCACGCTGACCACTTATTCAATGATTTATCACTGAGAAAGTAGTAGTTAGCCATTGTCGTGTCATCTAAAAATAGGTAATGCACTTGATAGATTCTTGGGAGCTCCCACAAAATTCATAACTAAGCCAATAACTCTTATGTTTATGTTCCAATATTGCTAAACCATGTCTCATTGCATTAGTGATGTAAGTCTTAAACATGCATACATGAAGATGATTTATTAATAATAAAAAAAAAAAAAGAATCAAATAAAGGAAGCAAGGAGAAGTAGAGAGAAAGGAGGGGGAAGAAATGTTAAGGGGGAGGGAGAAGTGAGGCATTTAGGTTGGGAGTGAAGCACAGAAATATAACGCATTTGTTTTTTTATTTTTTAATTGCTAATGTTATTTCATCTAAAGTATCTAATATATTAAGTATTAGGTCTCTTGTTGCTATCCTAATTTTTAAAATTATCCGATTTTTTAGAGTTTTTTATGGTTTTTTAGATATGACTTAAGTGTAATATTATTATATTTTATTCCTTTATATATATATATATGGAACTTCCAAGTTGAAAAAGAAAAGAGGAAAAGAGATCCAATTACTATTATTCAATATTTGATTTATGTGTTAAAAGTTTTCTGGATAAGTGTTGTAGATATTTCATTGACATAGAAAGGGGCGAATTCTTTTTTGGGTAAAAAGAATAGATTTTATTACCAATGGACCATAAAGGATTAAGTCTCATACAAAGCATGAAAGGAAGAGGTAACCATCTAAGACACCTTCTAGGAAGCGTACTTATTTGGCAACCTCAAAACTTTTTTGCCTATCAAATAGGGTTTTGCTATTGCTTAACCCCTGCTTTACATTTGCTTGGGTTAACTTAATGAAATCTAAGTTTGATGCTTTCCTTGATTTGCTTGGTGACCGCGTGAGAACTGCATTGTTGTCCAGTGAAGATTGTATGGTTTGTGGCCATCCATAGAAAATAGACAGAAACAGCCAGTATAGCTCTTACCATGGCATTTGAAGCCCTTGTTTTACCCGACTTCAGCATCCTTTTAAGCCAACCAGCATGTTGAGCAGGCCGTAGTTTGCTATTCAGTCACTCTTCAAGCCTCTGAATCACCTGCTTAGCAAAGGTGCAGGAAAAGAAGAGGTGAGGAATGGACTCTATCTTACTCTTGCCGAGGGGGCAGGTGGGATCTCCATTGTAACAGTTTATCATCTTGAGTCCGTCTCTTGTTAAAATCCTTCCTTTGATCACTAACCATAAGAAATTTGCATGTCTGGGAATTGTATATGATATTCCAAATTGCAAGCTGCATATTTAAACTTCACCTGCTCTCCAAGGATCAGTTTGTAACCTGCACTAACTGTGTAAACCCCAGCTGCATTTAAAGGCCAAACAGGGGAGCGCAGCAGACCAGAACCTGGACCTCTTAACTTCAATATTCTACCAGAATACAAAATGCAATCCATAGGTGGCTGGTAAGAGTAAAGATCAGTGGATTTGAGGTATATATTGTTTATCCATTTCACCCACAATTTTACTAGCTAAGGCCATAAGTGTTTTGTTATTGCAGCCAAATTCCAAACTTTGCAATTCTTAGAGCTTTCCATTCTTCTTAGGTAAATACACTGGATCCCATTTAACAAACGTAATTGAGGCGAATTTGTGGTGAACATGATTTGAATGTACATATTTGGTTGAGTATACTACTGTTGTAAAATGTTCATTAAATTGACTCAGTTACAAGCTTACAGCAGATCAATATTTCAATCTGGTTGAGCATTACAATCTTCATATACCAATGTAGTAATTTGGCCTTGAAGCTACCCGTGTGATGGCAAAGATGCTGTGTTTGCTTGGGGCTTGGTTTTGAATGCAATTACTTATCTACTATAACAATGGGTTTGGTTTTACGAAGATCGGCTCAAATTTTCCTTCTCCCTCTTCCTTCCTCTTCCATAGCATAGTTAACTATTACACTCCCCCCTCTACTGGATCTTGCTCTGCCTTTGTTTCTATCCAGCTGAAACCTGATAATTTAGGTGACTTATGTTGATTCATTCTTAGCAAATGCATGAATACATCTGTGTTCCCCTTTATGGATAGAGAAAATGGGGTTTGGTGGTATGATTTGGTGGTTTCATGGTCTTTTGATCATGCA
>BSSO01001332.1:0-24301 GCA_030267885.1 Mesembryanthemum crystallinum
TGATAGTTTTAATATCTCGCAACTCAATATTTTATCCAATAATAGTCTCATATTCGTACATAAATTCCATAGTGCTCCAATAACATTCTGCCTAATTACTATTGTTTCTTCTAGAAGAATAGACAAGCAATACGTATAAAGTATGTGCACTACGGATGCAATTTAAGAGACAATAAGCATTACTTAGTTATCTTTATAACTGATGAATGAAGTAATATTTTTTTTTTATTATCATAATATTAACTGTGAGACTGTGCAAGAGACAATAAACATTACTTAGGTATCATTATAACGGATGAATGAAGTAATATTTATTTGTTATCATAATAACTGATGAATGAAGTAATATTTATTTGTTATCATAATATTAACTGTGAGACCGTGCAACGCACGGGTTTGATTTCTAGTTTGCTAAATAATACTCCATCCGTCCTGCAATTAGCTTTCAAAAATGCCATACTTTTTGTTCCAAAATTAACAATCAAAACCCATAAATCGCATAACTTTCCTATAATTCCCCTCCACTAACTCACAAATACGATAAAAAATAAATTCTCTCCCTCTTTCTATTATTTTATTCTCTCACATAAAATTCTCTTTTTATTTTTTATTCCTTCTACTACTGCAAGGCCAAATCTGTCTAAAAACACTTACCTAAAATCTTGTTCCCTCCCACTTTTTAAAAGCTAATTTCGAAACGGAAGGAGTATATCCAATATGGCCTAAAAAAAAAAAGAAGAAGAAAAAAAAAAGTTGGGAGCCAGTTCATGTATATATATGCTCAATTGCCTACAGGATACAACACTAAAAGTGACATGCTAAGGATTTGAGTGTTTGTTATTCATTTCTTTTGTTTTTTTTTTTCCAAAAAAAAAAAATATCACAAATACCAAAAGGACTCTCAAATTAGAAGAATATATTAGGTCTGAAACAAAAGTTCACTACCTTGACCCTTTTGGGTCAAAATTAGTCCTGCTCGCATCGGATCAGTCCACAAAAGGATAAAGTGCTCTCAACAAATAACTTTTTTATTTACAAGATTTGAACCCTCAACCTTACTTAAAGAATAAAAGTGGCGAACTACTCACACCAACTAGTTATTGATAATTTAAAGTAATATATAAACGTAACGAAATTATACCGCCAACAAAACACCGCTAACTAGTCTTCGGTTCTAGCCACAAATCGTAGTACTTTGGTCAAAGAATACATTATGGATTTTGCTAACTTTATGAACATAGAAAAAAAAGCGTAACGTTGTCAATACTAATTGCGGGTCAAATCATCTTATATATTGACACTTAGCTATCGATCTTTAAGTGATTAAGTTAAGAAAAATTTGCTGCCAACCCACCTATATAATACATATTTTGTGAAAAACCCCCTTATAAAAAAAAAGTTGTGGGGAACCCCCCTATATCAAAAAATCCTTTTAGTAAACCCCCTCTCCGGCCACTTTTTGAATTTTCCGGTAGCATTCATATTTTATGGACAGTTTTGCCCCTCCCTAATGATGCTTATCCCTTATCCTTATATTACTTGATTTTTTTCAATTAACTTAGTTTTCATTTGCCTTTATCATTCCCTCAATCTTTCTCTGATTTTTCTCTCTCATTCCCTCAATCTCTCTCTGATTTTAACAAATTAGCTATATTCCCGTAATTGCACACCCAATTTGAAGATACATTGATTGAATATAACATTGTTTTGGTGACACTCAAATCATAAAATTGAACATTAGCAATTTCAACTCGACTTTCAATTTTACACTAAAATCTTCTATTAACCCAAATCAGCACAACCTAATTCACATTACTCAATTTCTTATCCTAATTGGGAAAGAAAATTGGGTTAGTTGAAAGAAATTAGGGAATATAAGGGAAGGGTAAATTAGAGAGGGGCAAAACTGTCCAAAAAATATGAATCCCACCAGAAAATTCAAAAAGTGGCTGGAGAGTGGGTTTACTAAAAGGATTTTGCGATATAGAGGAGTTCCCTGCAACTTTTTTTATTTATAGGGGGGTTTTCACAAAAAATGTATTATATAGGGGGGTTGGCGGCAAATTTTTCTTAAGTTAAGAATATAAATGTAATCAGTCAATTGTGGAACAAGAAATCCCTGATATTACCTTGAAAGGTGTTCGGATATGACTCGAATTAATATGTTAATCTCAAAAAAGGCAATTAGCGGCTAGATGATATGGCAAGAGACGTTGTTGGGATGACGAAAAGGGGCTCAAGTAGCGGTGAAGAATTGCCCAAGCGCCCTGGCAGTAAAGCCCAGAAATGGGCAACATAGACTCACCTGGGCGGGTGGGATTTAGCCATGGCTCCACCCGCCCCAGGTGGATGTGTTGCGGGTTAAATTCCACAAGATTTAATGCCAGTTTTCGTTGTGGGCTTTTGCGAAGGTTTTCTAAAGCTAGTATGACTCTAATGACGGCCAAATAGATCTAAACCTAGTTAGGATTAGGGTTATGCAGTTGTCTATTTATATCATTAACTATCAAGTTAATTATGTATCTAGATTAAGGATCCTTAACAGTAGAATTCTCTAAGGTTTGTAGTGGTTGAGTGTGATTGTCAAGACGTGAGAATGTTACTCTTGAGTGTCTTTGAAGGTGCCCTAATTCCTTTAAGATTAAGAGAGACTTGTGAGACTTAAGAAACACAGCTTATGAGGAAAAAAATAGTGGAATGAATGAAATGAATTTCCAACCGATGCGAGTGGAGTTGCTAACTCAAGTGAGAATTGTACCATGAACAGGGCAAGGTGTACTAGCTCCAACGCTGATTTTATTGTAGTCAATAAAGCGTAATTTTTTTTAATATGAGCACAATTATTACGATATCCTTCTCTCAAAAGTAACTTCCATCGCATCAGGAAAATAGTTTTAGTTAATAATACTCGAATTTTGATATACATTCCAATCCGTAACTTTTTGAAATAGTAGTAATTCATTTCTTTACCATGCAATATGCTACTACTTGATTAACCTCTCAATACTTGTGATCGATACTACTCCCTCTGTCCTTGAATAATCTTTCCAATTGTTTTATGCATACATACCAATGATGAGGAAAAATTACTCTTTGCCCCTTATATAAAGTGAAAGAGGAGGTAATAAAGTTTTAGTGGCCAAATATAAAGAGGGTTATTTTTGTAACACTTGTGATAATTATTGGCCAAAAAAAGTAGTGGAAAGTTTATTTATGGACGTACCAAAGAGGAAACTGGAAAGTTTATTCAAGAACAGAGGGAGTACTATATTTTCAAAATATTCTTCAACATGGGTCGAATATCCATCACAATATTGAAAATGGTCACGAAATCCGATAATTGTCATAGTGGTGCATGTTTAAAACGTGTTGATACATTGTGGCCCAAAGTAAAGCCCACAGAACATCATATTTAGAGGTCTTAGCGCGGGAAAAAAGAGACCAAAACAATCGACAAAAACGAAACCCTCAAAATTCGAACGACGAACCCTTCGCCATTTCTCTCTCTCTTTCTCTCTCTCTCTCCTCCCAATGTAGTAGCTGGAGCAATTCTTTCTCTCTCAATCACGCATCGAAATGCTAGTGAGTGTCGATCAAACGCTGTTATTCGATTGATTTTGAACTGATTGAAGTGTTCGCATCTTGATTTCGCACGAGGTAAGTATTCTTCGTTTCTGCTGTCATTTTGGTTGAATTTTTCGCTGGTTTTTCATCATACAATTTGATGAAGAAAGAAGAAATTCGCGTCATCGATGATGTTTTAAACTTTCGCTGTTCGATTTGTAGTTTTGTTCTGAAGAGAAATGCAATTATGGTTAGGTTTTTTGTGCATCCGCGAGAGAATTAGTATTGCCACCCTAAATTTGTTAAGAGATGAGGTCCAATGAATAGACCATGTGGAAATTTCGATGTTTTCTCATGTTTAACTTATTTCATAAAGGTATAGTTGATGCCTAAGTATGATGCATGGAAATGATACGTAGAAGCGGGAAATGCAGAAACAGTCATTTCTAAAATAATCAGGAAACGTGAAAAATGCAAAAGAAGAACATTTTTTTTTAAAAAAAATTTCAACGTTGCTTAGAAATCTATAGTTATCTTGATATCATTAGTAATAATATACGAAAATTAGATTTGAGAGTTAAGTTGGGCAATATTTATAGAGATTAGTAAAAGTATTTTTGGAAATTTAGAGCTCAATAAATATAAAATTTGTTATGTGACTGTCCTCTTGGGATGTTCCAATAGACTAGCCTAAGTAAGTGCTATGGATTGTGACAAGTACTGAGAAAAATGGTTGAATTCAGCAAGGAGACAGTTGATAGATTGCAGGTTTTTCTTACAAAAAAAAAAAGCAAGTCCTATGCAACATACTGATTACTTAGTTTTGAAACTTGTCCTCACAAGCATTCCTAAGATATCTGGATAATTAGTCCATAAATCATCANCCGTGTCTTAAGCCCCTCACCCCTACAAAACTGATGATGGCCACCATTAAAATTTGCAGAGAAGGGTAAAGCTATTAAAATTTGCAGAGAAGGGTAAAGCTATGCTAGTCATCATCAATTAATGTTAGTTTTGGGAACTTAATAATAAGCAACAGATGGTCATAATCCTGATTTACTATCAATTTACCTTGAGGAGACATTTTGAAGAAATACTCATTCTTCTATTGTGTCTCGCTAAACTTGATCATTCATAATGATGTGCAAGATTGATCTATTCTAAATGAAAGCACTTTAATTATCGAGGATCATGGAACACATGTTCCAACTTTTCGCTGATCATTATTGAGATACACGTGCTTGTTTCATTGCAAGCAATAGGCCGATAGTTAGAGACAATGTGAACTTTTTACTGATTATGATTGAGATGCACTTGTCTGTGCCATTGCAACAAGCAATAGGCTGATTACTAGAGGCAATGTGAGGATGGTTTTCCTAGGTAGTGAGGAAACACTATGGTTGTAGTTATCAGCTTGAATCTTGAGCATCTTGTCATTCTTAACAAATTGCAAGACAACTTCTAAATTATGCACTAATGAGTGCCCCTGGTACTTTGAAAAACTGGCTTCCGAGTCCATTTAGACTTTGGGCTTTTCTCCCTAGGTGTAGAGAACAAAGCCTTTTTGCTGTCCCAAGAAACCTCTTTAGTGAGTGAAAAAGTAACTGGTAATGTGGGTCCAGAATGGCAAGCTCTCTCCCCTATGTATCGTTTACTGAAGATTTCTATTTGTTTCTTATATCTGTATGAACCTTGCAAGGGAGAATGTAGTACTTTAGTCACGCATTTGAGTTTATGCTTGCTTACTTTCCGGTTTGTAGAATTTGTCATCTGTTGTAGAAAAGAAAAGATACTTATTGATAGGTTCCTTTCCATCATGTCAGAAGTCTGCTATCATCGATGATTTTATTGTAAGCTTCGAACCTGCAACATTCTTTCTTTAGCAATCTCTATATTCTTGTGAATGTCAATGTTCACATTGAGCTTCTTCGGACCTTTAAGCTTGATGAGTAGCTTTCCCCTAGATTTATATGTGAATAATGTATGTTATTGATAAAAGATATAGCGTCAATTTTAAATTGTTGAAAACCATCAAATTTGGACTCCTTAACCTCAATGGATGTCTTGTTTGACTTTACACACAGTTTTGAATAACAGCCATCTTACAATTCTTGCTGTTTAAACCCCTAGAATAAATTAGTGCTGTGAATTTTTGAATAAGGGCATGCGTGTTGATAGAGCATCATGTGCATCCTCATCATAGGGAGGGAGAAGCACTTTAGAGTAACTACTACTTTTGTTGGACCGACATGTGAGAATTCACCTGTGATCAAATGCTGATGGAATGTATTGACACAAGTTATACATCTTCTCTTTTTCTATTAGAATTCCTATGTTCTCTGTTTGCTCTATTCTGTAATGCATGTCCCTTTTCCAAAAATTCAAGCATTAACTTTTTAGGATGCCCAATATATTCACCGTTATCAAGGAGGAATATAGTGGGATCTTGTTTATTAGGACAGCAAGAGTAGGTGCTATCATTTATTCGCTTGAATCTGTGTGTAAAGGCAAACAAGATATTCTTTGGTGATTTGAGGGACTACGAAAGATGTTTTTATAGAAGCATAGACAGATGGATCAAATGATGCCATTGGTATTGAACTCTCAATACATATTGCGCTAGAATGTTGAAAGTCTTGTTTCTATTTCTACTTTGTGTTTCCAAGTTTATTTTCTTCCCCCCTCTAAGTAGAGTTAGCTAGCAGGCATTTGGTACAGTAACTGTGAAAATTAATCCCCTCAAACAGAAATATATTGCATTTTTGAATTGTTCCACTACAGTTTATGGTGATAAGAGGTTGTTATTACTTTTGAAACGATATAGATAAAGATTGCACCAAAACAAATTAAAAAGGTGTGAAGCACTGCCATTTTTTGTATTCATATTTTTGTCTCTTGCTGCTCACCAGGAGAGCAGCCTGATTTACTTTAATACACCAAAATCTTAACCAATAACATGTTAAAATTTTCCCAGTTCTATTTATTTATGTAGTTGAGGATTTGTTCTAATATTTACTGCCTTTGAAAACAGTTTTCTTCACTTTGAGAGGTTATCAAATTTTACCATTGTTGTGCCGTTTGCTGCTGCCAGCTGCAAAGTCTGTTGAGTATACTAAATTATACTCTTTATTTTGGTAAAAATAAGAGGAGGTTTGTCACTTGAATATTCTACCAGGGGTGGGAGTTCGGGTGGAGTTCAATACCTGGTCAACAAGCAATGATATATTGGTTTACGATTTCAGATCTTGATACATTGTGACATGTTAGTGCATAATTTTCAAGTCAATATTCTCTAGCCTATAAATTGACGGATCAGTCTAATATGCGCCCTTTCCTACAAACTACTGCAAGTTAAAAAGTTTCATGGTGGTGTTATCTGATTGTTTGGTTACCTGAAGAAGATGAGGTCAATCTGCTTTAGTGTGCTGATTGTCAATTATTAAACCATGATTAAATTGGTTGATGTTGGACACTTGAAGATAGATGAAATTGATTTTATAAATTTCAATTCTTTGTTGAAATCCTGATTAGTATCATTAGGAATTAATGGATGACCTTGAAAGAAGTTGCACTTCCCTTCAAGTCTCAAGTAATGTTGTCTGTCAGAAGCATGCACTCGCTTTAATTGCTAGGATAAGGCATGCACTCACTTCAATTGCTAGGATGAGTCATACATTGATTTGTTGCCTCATGTCGACACATTACATTTCTCAGTCTTATAGATATGCAGTTTGAAGAATGACACCAGTTATGTGTAGTGTGTGATTATTATTGTTAGGTTTAGCTCATATTTGTGTTGTATATTTAAAGTCTCATTTTATTTACATCAAGAAATTAAAACATGAAATATTCTTTGATGTTGACGAATTAAAACTTCATATTTTAATGTTTAAGCGAGGATATCAATAGGTTTAGTTAAGGATGACAATGGGGTGGGGTGGTGGTCAGTTGGGAGGATGCCTCATCCATATCCATATCCACCATAGATGCTCTCTACTTATCCCCGCTTCATTCCCGCCGTGGGTAGACATGCCCAAATCCACCCTTGCCCCGAGTGGATATCCACCAACCATGTGTATCCACCAACCCACCTTGAATGGAGTTACTACTCGCAATATTTGCTTCAAATAAAGGAAAAACCATCTTCAAATGACTATGGCTATTTATTGAAAAGAAACAACAAATATGGTCATGAAAAATTCGTTTTGGGGAAGGAAGATCACAAGTGGAAAAAAGAAAAAGAAACTCCATAGAATGAAAATTAACAAACTAAAAAAAGATTAATTTCGCTTCCTATTAGGAATTTAATATCTCTAGCTGTTCGTGTACATGAGCTAGTAAGGCAGGGCGTGTAGTAAAAAGCCAAATTCACACTCGCCCTACTACCCATGGCGGGTAACACTTTTAAATCCATCCCCGCCCACCATCATAACCCTCTTCTATACTCATTCCACTTGGGGAGGGTGGGGGGTAGTGTGCACCTCTTCCTAGTTTTTTTTTTAATTTTTTTAATTTTTTTTAAAATTAATGTACTAATGTAAGGATAAATAAATTAATTCAAGAATGATATGCAAATATGGCATTTGAAACTACGATCATGTTATATTCAACTTTAGGAAATATATAAGATCTTTCTACTCTATTGATTATCTAGCTTTTTGAACTAAATTATACATTTGTCTAAACAGTGTTTTCAACATATACTGTTTGTTGATCCTCTAGTTATTATGAAAACTTTCATTTTTATTAGTCCATGGTAACTAAGAATCAGATGTTTATCCGGAAGTCAGTGATAGCTGTCAATATAAATTCTTTGTTTTTTTAAACTAATATGAACTGTATTGGATACTTGTACAGTTGTATTTAATAAACATTAATCATTGCTTTTCAGGCTAAAGAATTAGGGGATGTCCCTCAGTCCCTTTATTTTTGCTCTTTTTTAACCTTGACTGTAGTGAAGGGAAAAATTGCATTTTTTCTTAGAAAGGAAGGTGTTACTTGTGCCTACTCTAGTGTGTCTGGCAAACATAAATCTCCTGTTGGAATTAATCTATTGTCTTGCCTTCCTATCTTACAATAAGTTCTCGGACAGTAAAAGCAACTAAAGGACTTTTCTCTACAATTTCCTAAGCAATGCATGTCCCATTTACAACCATCCTAACATAGAAATGTTAACAGTTTTTTTCTGGGACAGATGGATTTCCAGAGGGAAGTTGGTGACATAAATGTAGCCTAAGCTAATTGTGAAACGTAAATTTCTGGTATGGATCAAGGAGTATCTGGTTATCAAATTAGCATGGTGGCATATGAAACATTAGAATGTAATGTGTGTGACGTGTTAATTGTGGCCCTCTATTCTGGACACACTTTTTCAATGTGCAATTTGCAAATAACTCCAGATCCAAATATCAAACAACATCTTGTCCTGAGAACTCGTATGATAGTGAAGCAAAGCAGCTTTCTAAGTTTTGGTTCACAGTTACCGCAAATTAGTAGTTAGACTAAATTTACTGGTTGAGTGAGGAGTCTAGCTTATATTACTTCTGAAAGTACCCTTAGACTGCTTTATGTTGTGTACTAGCCATCCCTTTTATCTTGTACGAAACATTGGTTTTTTTTGGCAATAGCGGAGGTCTGAAGGAATAAGACTGACTTTAAGTTTCTAAAGACAGGGATATCGTCATTACATCATAACAAATTATCAACTGTGGAGAATACGAAACTATAGAAGTAGTAATGTCACAGTGTCTTTTGCCTGGCACCTTTTTCCTTCTTTAAGCTTGTCTTTGAAGCATCATTTTCTTTTGAATGGTGTCTTGTTTCTTCCTTGCACATTGCAGCTTTAGTTCTCCTCACATTGGAACATTTTCTTAACATCCGATTTGTTTTTTTCAGGGAATCTAAATGCTATGTAACTTAGGGTTTGGAAACATGTTTGGATGTCTGATGTGAAGATCCTGTATAGAAATTTTCACAAAAAGGAATAATAACAATAAAATCTTCTTTATTAGTTTCTAAAGTGAACCAGAAACAATTTCCCATGTCAGAGTTTCATACTACTTATATGGTTTTTGTATGAGATGGATTTGTGTAATTAATGTCTTTGCAACTTTGCTTGCTTACAAGAACAGAAAGGAGATTCTTGTGATGGAAATAATTACTGAGAGAGAATTACCTCAAGGTTAGAGATTCATCAATATAAGCGTGATTCTGTGAGGGTTGTGCGTCCATGATCTAGTTATTAGAGCTATGCTCTCATGAGCAGTTGTAAATGACTGTTTAAACAGATCACCTAGATCAAAATGCTTACTTGGTGTGTCCTTGGATTGGGATTTGGAGATGTCCGCCCTGGAAACTTTTCCTTGCATCTCTGTTTCCAAAACGTGTGGAAATGGACATGGAAGCACGGGGAGTGTTTTCGTGCATCAGCGAATAGAAGACTAGAAATAGGATTCCTATATTGTTAAAGTAATTCTGTGTGCTGAATCACACATTTGTTGTTTCTTTGCTCTTTTTCTTTTTTAATGTTGTGAATTTTCTCTTGTATCTTTTATAGGGACTACTCTGTCCTCCTTGTTTTCGGTTTTCTCTGTTCAATATTTTTTTTCCCCCTCTTGTTTCGCCCTCCAAATCATCTAAACATCGGCTGCTTTTTGAGTAACTCTATTGCTCAAGACATTCCCAAGCTTCTGTCATGTGGTGAGTCTCACTGATTTTCTCTTCAATGAGGTTGAAGCTTCTCTGATCGTCAAGCCCTTACGCTAACCTTATCTCTCCACATCACATTCACAAGTACCTTCCCTAGTCTGTTCTAGACTCTGAGATTGGATATGGCGGATTCATCTCTCTCATCTCTCCTTCACGACCCCTAAATCACCAGATACTCCTGGTTCAATCAAACTCGGATTAGGGCTGCCTTGAGTTTCTCGGTAAGGATTTTGGTCAGGGCCTTCTGTGTCTGCTGGATGCTACATAGTCTGCTGCGCGGGATGTTGTTGGTGCCATTTTGCATTACAGCCAGTGTTATTGGGAGCTCTCCAAGGCCAGATTGAGGTAGATTTGTGTTTAATTCTGTCATTTTCAGCCTGATTTTCAATCCAGTGATGGGACTTTGTGTGAATTTTCAGCTGAGTTTTGGTCTTGTTGAAAATTTTTATCATGACACAATTTAAGATGGTGCTTTAGTTAACCTGTTTTTCATTTACTGATTTCTATTTATGCTTGGAGAGTTGGAGTTGATGTGGGTTATCCAAAATTAAGTTGGTGTGACTTGCTCTTCTGCTAGAAGTTGTGTCATTTATGTGGAAAGATCAAGTCATGTGCTTGAATTTAGCATTTAGGATGACAATTTTTAAATTCTTACTTCTTAGCCTTGATTTTCTCGCCTGTGTTGGGGGGAACTTTTGGCTTGCTATTTTTGATAACTACATGGACCTCGAAGATGATAAGTTCCTTATATTATTAGAATTGGCAAAGCCAGGTATAGCCATGTCAATTATTCTCATATGGGGGCTAGTGAAGTGCTTGGGGTTTCTCCCTGTGGTAACTCGAAGGCTTTATCACTTTGATGTTAAGGTGAACTTGCAGTTACAGTTGATTCGCCTAGTGGCCTATTTATGTTTTTGTTTGGAAGAGTTTAAAGCTACTATATTAAAGGTTCCACTAAGACAAATAAATTGTATAATGGCAATGCCAGAGTCTTCTTAAAATTGTTTCAAGGAAAATGAACTGAACAGATTATAAGGTAGTGTTTATCTTTAAATAAAATTGTCAACCTGTTCTGACAAGAAAACTGTTGAAGGATTAGAACTGTTTGTATGAGGTGTTTCTCTCTTCTAGGAACAAACTATTATATATAAGTACTTGTTCCCTATGCAATAGTTTCCTTTGATTCACTAAAGCCAAATTTTGTAACTTTTGTACAATAAATACAACAAAATATGTAACAACCATTTGCCATCAATGTTACCAGGGATGTCTGGGTGTGATCTTTAAGCCGAAGTCGTGGATTACAACCCTAAGAGACCTTTCTGACTTACCACATGGAAATGCTCAGTTTACTTGGTCAGTAGTGGGGCCGTGGGGGGTCATAGTATTTCTTCCGGACTTCGTTTTTGATAAGAAAGAAATATATCTATTTTCAATACAGCATACATCCTAAGAGGACAAGGAGTCCTTAGGAAGAGCTAGTTACAAATGTGTCTTATTGCTGCATCATATGTTTGTTGTTTCTTTGCTCCATTTTCTTTTCATATATGTCACTTCTCTCCTTGCTTTATCATTAATAGGATTACATTGTTGTTTTTCATTTTTCTCTATCCATCTGTATGCAAAAGTACTGAAAGATGATCATCTGACTCTGGGCTTTTCTCCCTCCTGTATTCTGCTTTCTTGTAAATCTCAGCATAGTTGTTGCAACTTCTGGGACTGGATATGTTCTTGGCAGTGGTCAGGTCGTTGATTTTACAGGCCTTTGTTGGTCTTGTGCTGGCACGATGATGGTTGCGTTATCTGCTAACTCCTTAAATCAGGTTAGCTGTTAGGTGCTTTCACAGTCTGTTATGACATTCCTTGTATATTTTATTGCCGTACTGCAAGCTTTTTTCTCACAACAAACTTCCATTTGATCAGTCTATCGTTGCTACTCCTAGCTCAATAATTTCTGCATTTGTGCAATCTTTCACTTAATTAAAGGTGAAACAGAACTCATCTCGTGATGGCAAAATGTTATCATTAGTCTGTATAGATAGATGTTTCATGTTGAGATATCGTAGATTGAACTAATTGCTCAATTAACTTTGTGCAAGCTTGTAACAAAAATAGATGACTTTGCCATTGGAGCACACCTCTTTGTTTTTAAAGGTCCTTGTGATTAAGATTTTAATTGTAATATCATAAATCAGTTATTAATAAATGTTATTTTACTAACAATAGCTATGTTATGTAATTTATGTGAGAGATGGGCAGTATGCGATGTAGCATGAAAACGGGAAACGTGGAAACACGCAAANCAATCTTTTGGCGAGTTGCAGATTCATTATTGCAACTAGTACACCTAGTTTGACACCGTTATGCTTTTCTTCACCAACTGCCTACGAGACACTTGGTTTAGAATATTTTTCAGTAGTATTAGTTTAGATCTTGATTAGAATTTTTCAAATTTTTTTAATCACTTGATTACATAAGGCATCTTTGGCTCTTTGCAAGTCTCCTCCTCTATCTCTCTCTTGGCTAATATCTACAAGTGTCTTCTCTTTCTCTCTATCTTCTTTAGTTTCTCTCTATGTGAAAAATTGCTCTTCTGTTCTATTTTTTTGCTCTTCAAGTTTTTCTTTGAACTTCTGAATTTCAAAAATCAAAAGTTAGAATAGAGTGATAAGAAATGAAAGTCTTGTTCTCACGGAACATTCGTAGCACTAGCTCTCTTGATATGATATTACACACGAAAAATGTAGCGGTGTTAAATCGAGTGCTTGACTTGCAACAATGTTAGTAATTTAGTTTGGCGCAATTTGTAAAGTTGGGATTATTATCTGCAATTCGCCCATAGTTTGGATTATTTGCAACAAATTTTCCTAAAATTAATTAAAAAAACATCAAAGTAACATCGCAACAACAAGTTCATTAAAGCTTCTTAAGCATGGAGATGTCCAAGTAACACATAATTTTATTTATTTATTTTTATTGAAGCCCAAAAGAGGGATGCCATGGTAAATGGGGTTTGGTATAAGTCCATTAGCATTCAAAGACTAATAGTGTCTCATCTATTACATCTCAAATTGCAAATAAAGATGAAAAATAAAAATAAAAATAAAAATACAAAGATCAATTATCAATCATTGTCAAGTTGTCAAACTATCAAGGGACTTCTTCATTATTGAAGAACATTGATTTCAACTCTGGCTCATCAAGGGAAAACTCGACAAATTGAAGAAAAACCTCCATCTTCCATGATATTGCATTCATCCCCACGAACATCCCACATATTTGTTTTCTCCTTATGAGATGCGGTTGTGTTCTTTGATAGGAGTTAAATACCTTACTCTTTGACATGAAACGATTATTTTATGCTTGTGAAGTGGGCGAGACACTGATGGTAAGACCTTTTTGTTCCTTTGTCGACAATGCCAAGTTATGGTGGAGAAACAAGTATTCCGAAAATGAAGCACGGCGAGTGAAGATAATAATGTGGGTCGTCCTCAAGGAGGAGCTCAAAAAGGTTGTACCCGGAAATCATTGACTTCCTTGCAAGGAAGAAGCTCAAATCCCTGATATATATAATATGAGTTCCATCATGGAGTATGTGAGGGAGTACTCAGCTTTTGTGCTTGAGGTGCAGGATATGACATATAAAGGCCGACTCTTTAATTTTCAATTTGGATTGAAGGAGTTGGCACAAAGAGAACCGTCATTGCAGAAGCTTGACACCTTGGCTATGGCCATTGCAATAGCAACAAGATTGAACGACTTTTCCTCAAAGGACTAAGTCTTATAGAATGTTGTTGGCTTAGATCTCACTAGGAGTGGGGAAAGTGCCTCCAACTCCTATGACCTCAGATGCATCAATTGTGGAATGCACTGAGCCGTAAATAGGGAGAGAAGACTAAAGGAAATTTACAACAACCTATGCAGACTCGTATTAGGAAGCCTAGAATAGAAACTCCTCTAACAAAACCATCTATGTAAGGGGAACACAATTGGTATGAGTGTCCGCTCAAAGGGAGGTTGATGCCATCCAATAGAAATTACCAAAGATGGTTGTGGACCCCAAAATCAAGGAAAATTGAAGAAGGTGAAGAGACTAATGAAGCCGATGATGAACAACTTCAGCTAGCTGCGATCCACATAATGTATTCCATGTTGTCGTCAGTGTGAGTGCCCGAGCTATGATGGTGGACACCGGTGCGAACTGCCACCCACACTTTTGTTTCTGCGATCCACATAATGTATTCCATGTTGTCGTCAGTGTGAGTGCCCGAGCTATGATGGTGGACACCGGTGCGAACTGCCACCCACACTTTTGTTTCTGAATTAGATCCGAGATGGTCAAGGTTGAAATTTAAATGAGAAAGCAGGAGCATGAAAGCCGTCAACTAGACAACACAAGAAGGGTGCCCTTAAATTTAGGAGTTAAGGGTGCCCTTGAAATTAGGAGTTAAGGGTGCTTGAAATTAGGAGTTAGGCAGGATGCATGATCTTCACTCTAGCTCCCACGAACGACTAACTTGGTGCTCGAAATTGAATTCCTTTAGTCCTCTAAGACGACACCCGTGCCTCACCAGAACTCTTCATCGGAGCACACCCTTGCTTCATCATTGCTACCAGACTTGAGCACCCAAAAAATCAAGTGGTTAATAATCTATGACAATGCAATTGGAACGAGCACACCTCTTTGGATACATTGTCAATGCAAGTCCAAGGAGATGTAGGACTTGGTCTTGGTAACTTGGTGTCTAAGAACAAATCCCTAGCTGGTAAGTGGTTGTGATTTTTTTGGAACGAAACTTGGCACAAGGTGATTAGGAGATGGTATGATCTTCATCAGAATGGATGGGATGTGCATGCTACCCTGAAGAATGCTAGTAGTGGAGTTACTTTTGCTAGCCCCAGGAAATTCATTTCACAGATTTACCCTTCTTTCACACCATTTGGTACCTTTTAAAATTGGCCTAGGGAATTGGTTCGCTTCTGGGAAGACACTTGGTAGGGGAGGTTCCTTTCTTAGTCTCTTTTCCTCGGCTTTATAGTCTTTCTGCCTATTTTCCATCTTTACACCGTTGATGGTTCTTCGATTTCATGGATTTTTCATTTCACTAGGGTGTTCTTTGGAGAGAAATGGATAAGTAGGCGTAGCTACTTCCTTTGTTTGATTCTTTTTGTACATCTTCTCTTGCAAATCTTTGTTCGAGCATTTGGCTTCTAATGCTACCAATTCTTATTTTCCTCTTAGCTCTTTCATTTGGGGTGCTAAAGTTCTCGTTGAGGTACGTGCTTTTATTTGGACTGCAGTACTTAATAGAGATGATATTAACAATCTAAGGCAGAGGAGGAGACCGTACAAGCTGCTTATGCTCGGTGTTTTTGTGTTGTGTTATGGGAGTTTGGGGACCTATGAACATCTTTTTTTGCACTGCCCTTTTGCTTGGCATGCGTGCAATGACATTTTGGTATCTTTTGGGTGTATTGGATTTGCCTTCCTGATGTATTACTTATGTTTCAGATTTGCTTTAGAGGCTTCAGGAAGGAGGGGTAGGTTCATTGGACATGTGCAATGTTTGCTCGTGTTTGGTGTATTTGGTTGGAGAGAAACAACCGGGTGTTGAGAATCCAATTTGCTCCTGCTACTTTAGTTTGGGATAAGTCAGTTGGCTTCTTTGCTGGATTTTCCCCAACACATTTTCCCCAAGGTTCTTTTGTCAAATCAGGATAGCCGAAGAAGATGAATTGATGACCTCTTGTGCGACTTGCTATGGAGCATTCGAATGGTTCTAATGCCGTTTGGGCTCACGAATGCTCATGTTGTTTAGCACCTTGATTAACCATTTTTCAAGAGTGCCTTGACAAGTTTGTTGTCATTTACTTGATGAGATAATGGTGTACAACAAGACGCTGGAAGAACATGTGGGACAGTGCAGGAGTGTCTTTTCATAGCACCATGTGTTCTTGAAGAAGTGCACCTTTGTGCGTAAAGTTGGTTCTTGGGATATGAAGTCTGTTAGGATCGAGTTTAGATGGACTAGAAGAAGATATAAGCAATCAAAGAACTGCAAGCTCCAAGCAACGACGTCTTTGATCCGCTGTCGTTCTTGGACTGGCCAACTACTGTCGATGCTTCATCAAGGGCTACTCTGACTTGACAACATTGCTCGTAAAGTAGTTGGAAAAAAAAAAAAAATCAGAGTTGGAAGTGACCAGAGGGATGTCAAGTTGCTTTCCAGAAATTGAAGGAAGTAGTGTCGTGAGAGGTTGCACTTGCTCTACTGGGCATTACCAAACAATTTCAAGTAGAGACAGATGCTCAGACTTATCTCTTGGAGGAGACCTACTTCAGGGCTAATGAACGAAAGTCGGAAGTTAAGCCCAACAGAAAGGTGGTACGCTGCTCAGAAGGAGCTGTTATTGACGTCAAGAGAATGGTTAGAAACACATGCGGTCTGAATGTTTGAGGTGTCTTTTTCTACTGTAGTTAGTATTGTGGCTGTTATAACTACTGAACAGTGAACAACCATGGAGAAATTCTACTGAACGAGCAGCTATATACCTACTGACGTTTTTCAGGTTTTATTTTGGTTTAGTGGAACAGAAAATACATCAAAGAGGCTATTAATAGCCAAAATCAACCATACAAAATCCTAGAGCCTGTGAGGCCCTCGTACAAGCAACAAGTTTCTGATTTCTTGGGAATAAAACAGATTACACCAACACATGAAAACGACTAGAAATCCACCTTTTGGCCAGGCTTTCCATCACCCAGTTGAGCTCATGAACTTGTGAAGGAAAACTTTTTTGGATTATGGAGTAACGAATTCACCAAATTGAGAAGGTTATGAAAGAGCTCATGGCCTGTGTTTTGGATAAAGATAGCAGCTCTTTGACAACTGCTTTCAAAACGCTTCAAATCTGGGAATTGCCTAATGAGTAATCATCAGAGAAGCATGCATAAAGGCCAAAACCTCATCCTTATTACATTCACAAACACCCAAGTGCACAGAAAAAAGTTCCCAAGAATTCTTTAGATTCATCTTTAATGCACATTCCACATTCTTCTGGTGAGGCTTCTATGAGGCAGCTCCATCTGAGTTGACCATTCACTACCCTGCTTCAGAATGTTTACTGAACAGCTGTTCTGAAAAACCTACTTCCTCAGTACTTGTTTTTAAATTTTGCCAAAACAAAAAGGGCTCCATGCACCAAACCCCACTAAAGCCCCATCTACACCAAACTTGCCAAAATCCTGCCAGAAAGACCTGAGTTTAACAGCCTCCATTTCCTGACTAGATTTCCCTGCAGTTGCTGAATTATACCCTCGACACTGTGTAGTTTCCATGCCTATCAAAGCGCCAAACCATTTTATCGTCTTTGTCATCTGCTTAACTGACATCATTAAGAAAATCATATGATAATTCTACTCTTTCCATACCCTTAATTCCTGGTTGTCTTATAAAGTGAATATTGCCGCTAACTGTCTTCTGAATTAGTTGGATCTGATCACTTTCTCATTTTCAGTTCAAATACCATTACTTTCTCCTTGGCGTCAAGATTTTATTCATTAATGTAATTGATTCTTTAAAGAAGATTTTTTGGTCTCAAGCTGAATGTGACTAAGAACTACCGAGCTGGGATCAGTCTGAACTATAGTGAGTTTGTTGTGTGGTATAGAGCAAGGTGGAGTTGTTACCATTGTTTTTATTTTGTTTTTGCCAAAATGTTTGGTGAATCTCTTTTGTTTGCCCAATAGTCTTTGCTCAGTCTCATTTGTTTGCCAATAATGTTTGTGTTGTGGAGCAAGAAGGCTCTTTGGTATCAGTTCTTTCGAGGAGTTTTCTCTTTTTCATTTTTTATTTTTTATTTTTTATTTTATAAGAATAAAGATACCTTGAAGCTTTCTATTTGAGTTAATCCATAGTGCCATGCTACTAGCTATTGGTGGCTGAAGCTCTAGCGCAGAGAACGCAAGCAGATGGGATCATAGGGTTGATTGATTTTGTTGGAGGTTGTTCACTAGATACAGGGTTCCATTTGACTATGATGACTATTTTCTGCATGTATTCTGCGAATTCCAGTATTTTTCCATGTCTGAAATCCGAAGCAAACTCATATATTTTTCGCTAACTTGTACATTAAGCATCAAGATGGCAGGTTGAATGCCTGCAAGTTTTTGCTAGTTATAGTATTAATTTGATATTTGACTATCTCTTGGTCATTTGTAGCTCTCAGCCTCATAGCTTAGTTTGAGCTTGATACTGTATTAGATTAATACTCTTTTTTATAAATACGTGAAGTTGAAAGTTTTATGTACTAAAAAAGCTTTAGCTTCTCAATAATAAACAAGCTTGATTAATGATTTATTCAAAACTTTGGTTAGAATCAGTACCCAAAACTCTGATTTGGTGCACTGGAAAGCCTTATATGGGTATAAGGAGTTCTTTTTTTGCATTAGCTTTCGCAAGTTAACATTCTATGAATAGCTTAATATGAGCTCGAGTTTGCCTCAGTCACTTAAATGAGCCCAGTTTGTGCTTGACTCTAATATTCACTCTGTACAGAGTTTTCGCAAAGGGCCAAATGAATCAAGCTTGGGTGACCCACAAGATTGTCTGCACCAACCCCTCAAGTTGGAGGGGCAGAGAAAGATACTATGTGCCTTGGCAGAGCTTAGAGTAAGTAACCTAATGGCGCACCTTCCACTCATCGCCCAGAAAGACCTGAGTTTGACTCTCGCTTCCTTCGATAAGATATGGCTTCCTTACCTTTTTATATCTAAAACAAAACGTGTCAAAACACTGTGAAAGTACTCAAGTTGGAGGGGCAGAGAAAGATAATTTGTGCCTTGGCAGAGCTTAGAGTAAGTAACCTAGTGGCGCACCTTCCACTCATCGTCCAGAAAGACTTGAGTTTGACTCTCGCTTCCCTCGATAAGATATGGCTTCCTTACCTTTTTATATCTAAAACAAAACGTGTCAAAACACTGTGAAGGTATTTTGGCTGTAATATAGTATGATTATCTTAGATCGCTTTGTAGATATTTAAAAAGTTTTTATTATGTGGATGCTAATGAAGATAACATAAGCATGATTGGATTAGACCACTGAAATGATTTACGAAATGTGAAATCAATGTGTAAACACAGTGATTTTTCTGTAGTAATAGGACAGTTTAAGAAAGACATGGTGGTTAGGTAGTCCCTCTCATAGAAAATTACGTTTTACGTACACTCCAATGATGTTATGACTTAGAGTTCAAACTCATGATAATTGAATGCAACGAGAATCATGTTTCAATTTTTTTGCAAGTTTTTTTTGTTTTCTTTTTTAGTAAAAGAAATTTAGTTAGGTATCATTCCCATCCTCTCAAAAACTAAATAGGCCCAAGCCCATTTTGACAAATATGACCCAAAGTAATACTTTGAAGAGAGAATCACTATTGTAAGTGTTGTAAAAAAAAAAAAAAAAAAAAAAAAAACACTGTTGTCAATTTATAAAGGCTCGTGATCTTATGAGGGATCACCTTACTCTCTCATGCACTCAAATAAGTTGTATAAGTGAACTGAAATAAATTTGTACTATTAAATTGAATTGAAAAATGAATGACCGTGATAACTAGACAATACCCTGGACACTCAAATCCATCCAAACCCGACTGGGTCAAGTACCATGTATTGGGAGGAGTATATGACAATTGAGTAGAGATGGGAGAAGATCGTGCCAAGACAAGGTTTTGCGTTGTCAAGACGATTTTGGCTTGGCCTGCCTGGACATGGGGTCAATTTAGCCTGGCAGGTGCCATGAATCGATAGGCTGCAGGTTGTGCTCGAACTAAACCCAGTCCCTAAGCACCACACATTCATGCACATGAAAAAATAGAAATAAAACAAAATGAGACGAAAGCATTCGACACGAAGGGACACCACATACCTTGACTGTCTATGGTATGAATTGAAACAACACGTCAAAAAGCCCATTAAATTTTGTTATGGGTCATACCTCAAGGGACCACAAATCTATTATATGGGCCGACCTAATACGATTCTTGTCCATATTTCCAAGTGACTTAACGAGTAGTGACCTATATACTCGCGGATCGTTATTAGAGCAACATGATTAGCATATTCCTAGATTTTTTTTATTTTTTTTTTTCCATTCAACATGAGATAATAATAAATAGTACAAGGTAGGATGCCTTTTAATCCCTATATTGCCAACTAATCAAAGTTCCCCAAACCCCACAAAAAAGAATACACAAAATGGGAAAGAATCAAGGACTAAAAGAACCCAAAGATTTGAAACTTTGTTGATAAATTAGGACATATGAATTGGCATTGTCACTACCCAAAATGGAGCAATAAGGAAAGAATCACTTAGATAACGACAAATTGATTCTTTGATAAGAAAAGCAAGAAAAGTTTAAAGATATAATCATGCTTCTCTATACATCTAGCCAATAACTTACTAAAGTGACCTAGTCCACCACATACTATATAGTACTTGTAACATATAGTTTTTTTTTGTTTTTCTTTTTTGTAATTATATTCTTAACATTTTTACAGCTATTTTTGAGTGCCACAGTTAGAACATGTGGGGCCCACATTTCCATTTTTGGGCACTCAGGTTTTGACACATGTTCTACATATTATGGTAGGGCAGGACCAGAAGGCCTACCTTAAAAAGGAAAATAATTTTTTAGCAAAAAAAAAAAAAAAAAATGTTTGTTCTTTCTTTTTTTTTTTTNTTTTTTTTTTTTTTTTTTTAAAATTTTCCTTTATTTGTTTGGGTTTAAATTTTTTGGGGATCTTAGGTTTTGTTGAATTAGTCGCACGTGACGTACGACCTGACGACTATCATTAGTATAGTATAATTTGCACGTGACTCACGGCCATTGGGCATCGTGTAATCAATTATGTCTTATATACGTGTATGTTTTTGTATTATGTAAGTATATACATTTAAGATTTGATAAGATCATGTAAATATATATGCCTTATGATAATTGAAACTTTATTAATATATGCATTTTTAAGTTTTAGGAATCAAGAAATATTGAAGTGAGATTGAATGCAGCCTACATAGTGGAGTACATAACTACATATCACCTCTAACATTTATATTAAAAAAAATTAATGTGTAAAACTAATTAGTTAGAAACTAGAACACGAAAAGGCAAGTACTGTCATAAATATATCACAATTACGATGGGATTTTACATCCGTCGTAAAATTATGATTGGGATCAGAGTGAACTAACCTAATTTTTATAGCACATGGTTTTATTATATCTTTAAGAGAATTAAGGTTCTTCTAAATTGATTTTAACTAAATATTTTGATTGGTGAAAAAAGTTGGCATATGTCCAATGGTTATAAATTGCTTTCCTTAGAGGGGTAGAATCATATCTCCAATTCATTTAGGCATCGAATAACACCCAAATCGCACGTCGTTAATGCATTATTGCAACTAAAAAATTAGAAAAAAGGGTTTCTTGTTGAGTGGTAAAAAAGGAAGAGAATGCTAGAAATTGCTTTGGAATCCCTATGATTAAAAAATGTTAGTGATATGGTGGGACATCGATTTCATACATTTAATTATGATTATTATGGTAATTGACTTGTACTAATCTAGTTTTGCCTTTTATTATATTATATAATATTTAAATTAAAATTGGGAACTTTCTAGTTATTGAGTGGTTTAGGATTTGGCAACGTAAGATGTTTGTGAGGAAATTAATAAAAAAATGAAGAAACTTTAGGTGGACTATGTCCATATGTAATAATAAAAATGATTAAAATAGTATAATAGTACTTTTATCTTATTGGGACAAGTCATTGCTTTTTTTGGTGGGCAAAATCTAGTAAACCTAAAAGGGCTCGAACAACTAATTTCTGCCTAATGTGGGATTGTTGGGCTTGGCTAAATTAGTACTTTGGTAGGATGGGAGAAATTACTGAAAAATCCAGGTTTTATTTGGTTTTTGGATATTCTTGGTACCTACAAATGTTATGATTTTACTCTTGACTTGTGTAAAGGAATGTTAATTAATTTTACGGTCACCACTAAATTATGGTTATAGAAATATTGATAGTTTGATTGGGTTTGAACTGTTTGTGATTTCAGCAACCACAAATGAAAGGTCAAAAGATTACAAGTACTAGTTAACAAGTCAAGCATAACATATGATTGTATCTATTAACAACGGGTCATATGGTGATGTTTCTTTTAGTAGAATAAAAGATGCTTAGATTAATTGGAACCCAACTTGACCGGTCATTCACTTGCGTGCGTGAAAACGTATTTGGTCTAGTGATTTCTTCTACTTAATTGAGCCAAGCGGCCCAAGCTAAGTGCCTAGCTATTTTTTGGTCTTTGGAGATGAGCGGGAGGGAGGATTGGAAACATTAACATACTAGCTAGGTATATGACAGACTCGTAATGATCGAGTTCTTGGTATGGAACCTTTTTATCAACATCAAATATATTTAAATTCATATCCTATTATAAAAAGGTACAAGTCTTGGATATATCTTAGATTCCTTATTACGGGTGACTTTCCTTGGGAATAAGCGTGGTTATTCTAAGAATAATAAGGAGAAGGACATTTAACAAAAAATGGCGATATTAATGAGAACCCATGATAGTGTCCTCCTTTAACAACATGGATCATTTATGGAAGAATTTGCATTCATGAAATGGGGTTGCTAATTTATTTGTAAGCTTAATTAAGCCAAAAACGAGTCATATTAGGAAATTTCCTAAATAAGGTAAGAAACAGTTACAAACAGGCTACTAGTCCTGGATGGAGTAGTGTATAATAAACAGGTGCAATCATGAGTGGTGAGTACTTTTTTTTCCTTTTGAATTAATTAATGAAAAAGATTAGGGATATATATGTAATTAGGAGAATAGAATGGGCAAAAAATGGAAAAAATGAAAAAGAGTTTTGGTTATCAAAGGAGGGGAAGCTGCCACGTCTATGAGATGCTAAAATAACCTCGTATGCCTGCCCATGCCGACACCATAACAGAAAATCCTACCTTTTTCTCTCTTTTTCAATTTTTAAACATACCAATAATTGCATTCATTAGTTTTTTTTTTTTTTTTTGGGTGTGTGTTTGAAAGTTAATATACCCAGGACCTTAGTAACTATCTCATTGAGAATTGCATTCATTAGTTAGCAAACTAGTAATAATGTTAGAGTATTATTTTTTAAATAAAGTAGTAATCAAACCCATATGATGCATGGTTAGAATTTAAGAAAATCGGGCATAATTAATCCCAAGTATGGATCATTGGACACCAATAATCGAACTTTTGATATTTGATAAAAACGGTTCAAGTATTAAGAGTGGTAAAATAAAAAAAAATAACTGTTTTTCTACATGATACCTATGTGGATTTTTCTACATGGTATCATTTTCAAAATCTACACATTGCCCTCAAGGTTTTTATTATATGGTACCTGCGATCATTCTTACTTAATCTTGTTAGCTAAGGATGTAAATGATGATGATGTGCATTGATTTATGATATACTCCATCTATCCCTTTATAAGATGGACATTGTACTTTTTACTCTAAAATTAAGGAGAGGTTGAGAGACATCTGATTTTTCATTTTACCCTTCACCTTTGATTGTTTATTAAAATCATAATAAGGGGGGTGGGTTGGGGTACTTGAGTGTTAACTTTAAACCATTATATCATAAATCAAATTATACTTGTGAATAAGAGTAAGAGAGAGAATGAGTGGGATTATTATCACTCCCTCCGTCCTGCCCATACGTTACCAAACCAACAATTAATTTGTCCCACCCACACGTTACCAAACCAAATAAATCCTCATAACCTCTCCATATTACTCCTCCACTATCTCCAAAATACAATAAAAAAAATCCTTTTCTCTCTCCAATCACACTCTCTCTCCAATCTCTCTCTCTCTCTTATGATTTTCTATCTCTCTCACATTCTAATATTTTATTCTATTTCAATTTTTCTTCCTCTCTCACACATAGTTGAAGGGCATAAATGGA
>BSSO01001333.1:0-24295 GCA_030267885.1 Mesembryanthemum crystallinum
AAGTTGAAAAGAACAGGCCCTAAAACCTAAAAAAGATAAAAATAGTTGTTGCCATCAATGGGGGTAGGAACCGTAGAAGTCGGTCTCTAGTTTCCCTGTAAACTCAAAGTGATGTCCCCATCCCCTCAATTTGATCCATCATTATGCCTACACATGTCCCTCGAATCTCATATGATGATACTCCCATATAAATATATTCTAATTCCATTCCAGCTCCACCAGCTCTCTTACCTTCTAAAAGAAGTATTTTTGATTCCCCAATTGAGCTCCATTATTTTCTCTCTCATCAATGATGCCATTCCTCTTTCAGTTCCTTACTGGTTGCTTGCTGCTTATAAAAGTGCACCCTCAGTTTGCACTAATCAGTCAAACTACCCCACAAATGATTCTGCATTGACCTTACAAAGAAAGCCCCTTTTGTTCAATTTCCTCAATTAGCAGCTATAACTTTCTTTCCTTTCCCCATTGGGTTGATCTTCTGAAAATCACCATGAATCTGTACGGATCCAACCCAGAATTCTGCCATAGTAGCTTTCTGGGTCATGAAGAAATCGGTGATAATTTGATGGGTCATGAAGAAACTGGTGATAATTTGATGGGTCATCATCGTCATCATCATCATCATCAACATCAAATAGACCCATTTTCATATCCTCAATATTGCAATGAATTTGGTGAAGTTTCTGTTCTGCAACAACCCTTTGATGAATGTCATATTCCCAATAATAATATGAATTTGCCCCTTGAATTTGAAGATGGTGATCATCAAATTGAGGTGCCTGAAATTCCTGATACTTGTTTCAACTACATCAGCAGTCTCCTTAGGGAAGAGGGTGCCGATGACAGGCCCGGCGCTACGCTTCACGATTACATGGCTGCTCAGCTCTCTTACAGCAGGTCCTTGGATGCTGCACTAGTCGGTGAGAGTTGCTCTTTTGTAGCTAGTCAATGCCCACCAACTGTTTGTCAAAACTCGACTTACAATTGTGTTGATGATTACTTGAACATGTTTTCTTGCTCTCCTAGCACTAGTGTTACTGATACAATTGTTTCTGATAACAACAACAACAACAATAATTTTCTTGTCAACAGTTTGGTTGGAAATAGTAGTAGTATTGTTGTTAGTAGTAGTAATAGTAGTACAAGTGAATTTTGGTCTACCCTTATTAGGAGTTTACCAGATGATGACCAAGGTGTCGTTCCGGCTCCGGCCTCGGCCCCGGCCCCGGTCCCTTTGATTACTAGAGGGGAAGAAACTAACCAGGGTGAGCAGGGTTTCGATATGATCTCGAATGGCAACTGGGTATCTGATCATTCTGTTGCAAATGGTTTGGATAGTGGGGCAAAGCAAAAGGAGCCACTTAGGGGCAATAACTTGCCTTCTGATCAAGGAGGGGGAAATTACCAGCAAAAAGATATGAACTTGTGCTCCATTAACCAATTTGAGCCTTCCCTTATGCCAAGTCCAGCTCCTTGTGTTGGCCTTTTGTCGTCAAATTGTCTTAGTAACTCTGCTGAAGATATAACCAGGATGGTGAACTCTTTGTCGCCAATCAATGTGAATGGTGAGATTGTGAAAGGGGTTGTTCAGTGCAACGACTCGACTAGCAAGTCAAGGGGGAGGAAGCATGGTGAAGGGGATGAGGAAGAAATCCGAGATGAGACAGGGAGGAATAACAAGCAGTTAGCTCCTTCCAGCGAAGTGTTTGAGCATATTGAGCAGTATGGTGATGTGTTACTCTGTCCAGAGGGAAGGAGTAAGCCAGCTGGCCTGTGCAGTAGCATTAATAGTAACAGAACCAGCAACTCTCAAAATTCAGAAGATCGCAAGTCTCAGAAGGAAGGGGCAAGTTCTTCTAAGGGGTCAAAGAAGCGAGGCAACAAAGTTCAAGTAGTTGATTTGAAGGGTCTCCTAACACACTGCGCGCAATGTGTTGCTCGTGTGGATTTAAGTGGAGCATATGAGACGCTCAAGCAGATTAGGCAGCATTCATCTCCCTACGGAGATTGCCTCCAAAGAGTTGCCCATTACCTTGCTAATGCTCTTGAGGCACGCTTAGAAGGCACAGGTTTGGAATTGACTCGTGCCAACGAGCAAGTTCTCCCTTCTGATGTCCTCAAAGCTAACCGTGTTTTTGTGGCATCTGTCCCTTTCAAGATCATGTCTTACTACACCACAAACAAGACTATTGCAAGCCTAGCTGAGAAAGCATCAAGCATTCACATAATTGACTTTGGCATTTCCTATGGCCTCCAATGGCCCTGCATTATTCAGAACCTCTCCAAGGTGCCCACTGGGCCTCCCAGGGTTCGCATCACCGGCATTGATTTCCCAGAACGTGGGTTCCGCCCTGCAGAAAGGGTTGAGGAGACGGGGAATTGCTTAGCTAGGTACTGTGAAAGGTACAATGTCCCATTTGAGTATAATGCCATAGCCAAGAAATGGGAGGATATCCAACTTGATGATCTAAAGATCGAGAGGAATGAGCCTCTTGTGGTGAATTGCTTATATAGGTCACATAACCTATTTGATGAAGGTGTGGAGGATGATAGCCCAAGAGATGCATTCCTGAGTTTGGTAAGAAAGATAAACCCTGACATTTTCATGCATGGGATAGTGAATAGCACATCGAGTGTCCCTTTCTTCCTCAACCGGTTCAAGGAGGCGTTGTTTCACTTCACAGCCTTGTTTGATCTGTTTGAGGCTACAATGAGCAGGGAAGATAATGAGAGGATGTTACTTGAGAGCAAGTTATATGGAACTCAGGCCCTGAATGTCATAGCATGTGAAGGTACAGAGAGGGTTGAGAGGCCTGAAGCATACAAACAATGGCAAGTTCGGACACAAAGGGCAGGCTTTGTGCAAGTGCCTTTAGACCGAGAGCTTTTGAAGAGGGCAAGGGCTATGGTGAGAAGGAATTTCAGGGAAGAATTCAGTTACGACGAAGATGGCCATTGGGTAGTTCAAGGGTGGAAAGGGAGGATCTTGTATGCCATTTCCTGTTGGAAACCAAAAGAGGTTTAAATTATCTCTGTGTTACTGATTTTCTAGTAATAGTATATCATAAATCTTATTCGAACCAGGACTCGTTAAGGCCGACTTAGGTACTGACTTTTTCTGTTTTAAAAGGAATTAAGGTCATTGTATATACTTGTATGAACTATGAAGTAATGACATATTTACATGCTATTCTTCGCATGTTGTTCAGATCAGTGAAACATAAAATTAGCCCCCAAATAATGATTTAGCATCATTCCTTAAACTGGCAGTCTTAAGGACAAGATCATAAAATGAAGACTACTGAAACTGAAGCAGAAATTTAAAGTGTTCAAAGTACAATCTGCATTGTGACAGTTCTTAGGCAAATCTTCAGCAACTTTTTTAATATATATCAGGAATTTAACATCTGTAGCAGGAAGTATTTTTGAGGTAATTACTGATCTGAATGCAGCAGCTACTTTGACAGCTGTGAGAAATGAAGATTCAAGATCAATAACAGGGGCTAGTACGAGAAAATGTTTTTGGACATAAAAAAAATCACAAGTAGTTCTAGTATTTTGGAATGTCAATCAGAGTAATATTCCTCAAAATTATACTGTATCAAATTACCTTAATTATATGTTCACCTCTTTATCCTCGAAGAAAACTTAAAGCCGTCGAATAGGATTTTGCATGAATTGAACTCCGACAGTTTAGTAGCATAATGAGATCTTACAAGTTTTATGGACCAACTCAGTATCAACACCCTTAACTTCATCACATATGTTCTATGGACTCTTTACTTAGCTCATAATATTGAACTCTCGACCTTGCTTAAACGATGAAAGTGTCGCAAAGCTCACATCGACCACTTATTGGTATATAAAGATTGGTTTAATAGTTGTTGATCTCAGCTAACTAACTAGTCATGGAAGCATGATCAAATATTAAGAGATGAATGGGTTCAGTTTCAACTTATTAGCAATAGCATACCTAACCTGACCAACTCTCTCGTCTCATCTTGTCACGATTTAACAAAACACAAGTATTACTCATTTTAGTGTGTCTTAGATTAATACTAAATAATTGATTTTTTATTTTATTTTTTTCGGGTGTTGGTAAGGAGAACTTCCTTCTCTTCAGGCATTTCACGAATAAATTCGTACATAGGTGCTCCCCATAAAATTTAAACCCTGACGTGGTTGTTACTAATCGAATATTTTAAACCACTAATTAATGAATTTTTATTAGATTCCTGATACCAAGTTACCAACTACGAGTAATTCCATCATTCAGCAGCCAAGATCTAAAAGAATTGTATTTGTATCATATCCTGTCATTTGATTCGTCCCTATTAAAGACAAATCAACTGTCAAAGTTAAAAGATCCATTATCATAATAAATCTTATGGCATTAGCCGAAAGTGGTCAAGTATTAATAAAATTAAAAAAAAAAAAAAAAAACTTTAGTCAAGCTTTAGTCTCCAATAATTCCACCTGAGTTTTCTGGGCTCCTTCCTATGAAATTAATGGACGTCCAGATACATTTGAACCACGCTGTTCTGGGCCTACTGGCCCTACTCTATTCTCGTCCCAATCACTTTTTTCTTTCCAACAAAGTTGTCTAAATCAGATTAGTGCTGTGATTATGCCTACCTTAATTAAATTCAATAAGTGATAATTACTACTCCTTGCTACTCGAAGTGCTCCATATCTGATCCGCCTGACACCTGAAATGTATCCAAATAATATTATCTGAAACCGATTTGATCCATTTTGTTCCAATGCAATATAATTAACCCTTGCGATAACCAAATTGAGATGAACCTGATAACATTTGATCTGAAGTGGCCTAAAATAAAATAAACCCAAACTGAAATCTATATGAAACTTGACTACAATTGCCTAAATATTGATTCAAAATGACCAGAGAACTCTGAACTTCATGTATTTAAGAGTACCAAATAAGTCGTAATGTCTTATATCCACATAATTTGCACATTTGACACTTTCTTGACTAATTTATAAGATTCTAAGCTTAAGACATCACAGAAATTTGATCTAATCCGAGACTGAGCTAACCGAATAATCAAACTAACCCTATATGTGTTATCCAAAAAACGTGAACCAATCCGATCTATGTTGATCTGAACTCAACATCAACAAAAACCTGATTAAGCCTGACTCGACTAAACCTAACTCAAATAATCTTATGACCAAAACTAACCTATAATAACAATCCGAAATCAAAATAACCCAATCCAAAACCAACTAACCCATCCAATTACAACCTCTGCAAGTTAAAACTCACTGTACTCTTTTTGTGAGGGACATTGTCTACAAAGAGGGGGGAAACTTGGGCGATACGATTAATAATGTTGGGATCGAGCTTTGACCGTTGACCGGAAATACGTCACCCGTGTCGTTTGCCTTCCTTGGTCAAATGACTTGCCTAGTTGTCTTATGGCCTAAGCCTAAGCCTAAGCCTAAGCCTTTAGGGGTGGTTTTGTTAATAGGAGAACGACTTAATACCACTACTAATTACTCCCTCCGTCCCTAATTAAAAGTGTCGCTTCGTAATCCGCAACTCACATGGATGTGAGTTGCGGATTACAAAGCAACACTTTTAATTAGGGACGGAGGGAGTAATAGGGATTAAGATTCCGATAATCAGAATATTATTATCGGTTTTGCTAACAAATGCCCTAAGGGCAATGGTTAAGGAGCATTTAATGCTTCCATATTCATTATTTTTCAACCCACTAACACAAGGTGATGCAACTAGTACAATAAACTATGCATAGTTAGTTGTGTTAGTNGTATTAATGCTCCTTAACCATTGCCCTTAGGGCAGTTGTTAGCAAAACCCTATTATTATTATACTTATGAGAGTGTGAACACGATTAAACTAATCCGCTTTGATTAAGTACTCAAAAGGATTTTCTACATCAGAAAAAAAAAGTAGTTTAGGATATTCGATTAGTCTATTGGCGTGCAATGAATTTGGACAGGACCTCATTAGATAAAAGTGATTTGTTTAGCATAATGCATAGTGATAGAGTAAGTAAATTGCGATTAAATAATTAAGCATGATAATATTAGAAGAGCATTTTAATATACTATAGTAAGTAGTAGGTGACATCAAACTTACATTTATTATACTTATATACTCCCGCTATTTTTTATTGTAAGATTTTCATGTCCAAGTTTAACCCTAATTATTTAATTTATGAAAATATTATTTTGATTCACAACATGGAAAAATATTTGTTGGATTTGTATTGAAAAGTACTTTCATAATACATAAATTTTATAATTTTTCGTTATATATTTTGAGAGATATTCATGATCCAAATTCAACTTCGAAAAACTAAAACGATATTTATAAAAAGACAGAGGGAATATATGTCAAACTAGCTATATCTAATTTAAGTGGAGAACTTATTAATCTCATTCTCGCAAAAGAAGATAAAAGAAAATGAAAACTCGTCAAATTTTTGCATTAAAAGGGGGAGCTTGGTTTAATTACAATGTTATTATGTTTTGATCATGCAGACTAGTAGGATTTGTTCATTTTTCGTTTAGCATTATCAAATTGGTGAACTTGTCAAATTATTAGGATTTGAACCTTAAGGCACATTGTTATTAGGTTTGTTTTTTTTTTTTTTGTTTTTTTGTTTTTTTTATCACTCCTAAATTTGCGCTTACTAATTGGATAATTTATTTATTTTAGTGAAACGACGGAAGAATTTTCTATAATATTCTATCTTCTACAAAATGCGTATTACATACATATCAAGTTTAGATAGATTGAAATAAACTGAATACAGATTAAATAAGTTGAAATAAACACATCCGTTTCCGTTTACTTACCCATTCAAACCAAGAAAATTATAAAGGAAAAAGAATTCAACCTTCTTTGATAGTCAGCTTGAAAGCTTGCTACTCAAGAATGAGACTACAAATTTCTTGGGCTTGATTTGTCAAACCAAAAACATTTACAACACTAAAATCAAAATTTAATGGTAGTAGTAAAGGATACAAATCAAATCTCCGGGTCATTGACCTCACGTGCACTAATTCTATGAGCTAAGTATATATTAAGATGCCAAGAAATAGCTATAGCTAAGCTAATTTATGTTATCAGTGATCTTTGTCTCTATATATTCATCCACTTTTTATGTCCCACCATTGCATTTCAGCCACCAAACCATACTGAAAATTGACCCAAATGGATTTTTGACTAAGCTATAATTCTAATTTCCCTTTCAAATTGATTTTTTTTTTTTTTTTTGTTTATTTTGTTTCATCTAGTATCTTCCTTGAAGGTTCCTATCAAGGTTCACTTTCACACCCTGTTTCTTAGAGCTCTCCTCATTGGTCCATCACCATCACCACTCTTCAATAATCTTCCCTATATTAGAGTCATCTATGTTTAGTCTCTTCATTTGGGTTTCAGTAATTGACCTATTATTCATTTTCTTCCCACTATATTTCTTCAAATCACATTGATCCTTTTTCTGGGTTTTTGTTTGATTATTCCTTATGAATTCTATGCTCCTTGATCCTGAGTTCATGAACAACTTCTACAAATTCAACCCTGAATTGCTGTCAAGAAACCAAAATGGTACTGACCCATCTGCTTTGATCAAACACACTCTTGATTTTGTTGATGATAATCAATATGATTATCCTCAAAATCTCAACTTTGTTGATGACCAAGATCAATTTGATTACATTGAAACCCTTGATTTAGTTGATCCTCAAAATCAAATTCATGATACAACAACAAGTCAAGAAATACTACAAGCACCTGATTTCTCTGATGCTTGTCTCAAATTCATCAGTGACATCCTTTTGGAAGAAGAAGATTTGAATCAAACACAATCCCCTGCATCTCCACAAGACTTAGCTTCTCTTCAAGCCACTGAAAAATCCCTGTATGATGCTCTAGGCCTGGCCCATCCAAACCCGGAAAGCCCGGCCCACAGGCCCGGTTCTTCTTCCATTAGTCCTACCAGTAGCAATTCTCCTACAGCAGATTCCATTTCTCTTTCCTTCAATTCCCAGTCCTCTGTTTCGAGCCTCGATGATGAAATATCAACTAAAAAATCGCCCTCAAGGAGGAGAAAAAGCCGTCAAAGGGACCGTGGTCATGATCAGGATCACGAAGTGAGAGGGAAGAACAAGGTTCAAGCCACTACGAACGAAGATTATGTCGAAATGGAGGAGTTTGACGATGTAATCTTGCTCTGTAACCAACACGACAAGCTCAAAATTGACACCAACAAAACAACTCGATCTCGAGTCAGCAAATCTTCAACAAGTCGTAGTAAAAGTGATCATCATCACCAAGTAGACTTGATGACTCTTCTGAATCAATGTGCACAGGCAGTTTCGAGCTTTGATCTCAGAACCGCGAATGAGCTTCTGAAGCAAATTAGGCACCACACCTCACCTTATGGTGACAGCACGCAACGGCTAGCTCATCATGTTGCCAATGCACTCGAGGCGCGCTTGGCTGGCACTGGTTCGACATTCTCTACAAACCTCGTCGACATCAAGATCTCCTCCTCGGAGTTCTTGAGGTCTTACAGGTCATATGTATCAGCAATTCCCTTCAAAAGGATGTCTTATTTCCTTGCTAACAATGCTATCAAAGACTTGGTAGCTAATCACAATGCAACCAAGATCCATATCATTGATTTCGGGATCTTCTTAGGCTTGCAATGGCCTTGTCTCATTCAAGCACTCTCCAAGAGGCCTAATGGCCCCCCAAGTTTGCGCATCACCGGAATTGACTACCCTCAGCAGGGGTTCCGCCCTGCTGAGAGAGTCGAGGCGACAGGTCGAAGACTCTCTGGCTACTGCAAGAGATTTGGTGTTCCTTTCGAGTACCATGGCATTGCTCAGAAATGGGAGACGATACAACAAAGTGATCTTAAAATCCATAATGATGAGCTGGTGATTGTCAACTGCATGTACCGCTCTGGAACCTTACTCGACGAGACAGTTGATCAAACAAAAAGTCCCAAAGACAGTTTCTTACAGTTGGTAAGGCAGTTAAAGCCTGATCTTTTCATCCACGGGATTATTAATGGCACATTCAACGCTCCTTTCTTTGTGACACGGTTCAAAGAAGCGCTCTTCCATTACTCAGCCATATTCGACGTATTTGATGCCACTATGCCTCGTGAGGCGCATGGGAGGTTGTTGATTGAGAGCGAGATGTATGGGAAAGAAGTGGTGAACACGATAGCGTGTGAGGGAGCAGAGAGAGTGCAGAGGTCCGAGTCGTATAAGCAGTGGCAGGTAAGGTCATCCAGGGCCGGGTTAAGGCAGGTTGGGTTGGACCAAGAGGCGATAAGCAAAGCGAAGGCGATGGTGAAGGGGAACTATCACAAGGATTTTGTGGTGGATCAAGATAGGCATTGGATGTTGCAAGGTTGGAAGGGGAGAATTTTCTGTGCTCTATCGTTTTGGAAACCTGCTTGATGATGTAATCTAGTACTATTTGTTTTGAATAGGTTGTTGTATGATTAATCATTGATGTCTTTGTTGGAACTGTAAGTGTTGGGGATGAGATTATTAGCATGTTATTTGGTGATTGACTAATTAATCATTGTAACTTTTGGTTGATGAGATGGTAGTGGTTAGTTCAGCTTAAGGGACTGTATCTTCAGTCCCTATTGTCAGATCTTTGTATCTGCATGCCTTTAGTATATGATAAATTTTGAAAGTATCTCTCTTGGATAATGTTCATAACTTTTGTCCTGTAAACACCAGAGAACTTCAGATCAATTGCATTATGTAAAAAGTGAACTTGGAAGAGAAACTCATTGAGTACCATCAGCTACGCGGAGATTATTGTATTCATGTGCAGGTCCCATCTAATGCAATATGGGCGGTTGATAAGACTCAGATATCATAAATATCTTGCTTTGTGAGAGAGGAACACTCGTTCGGGACTACAAATTAATTTCTAAAGGCGGCGACTTTGAAATTACATTGGAAAGCCCAGGGCAAACTGGAATTGGTAGCATTTCCCACTACTACAGTTGTGTTATGCAGCAGACTAGCAGGTTAACTTTGGTAGCATTTGCCTTGTTTTGTGACGAGGGACTGAGAAGTGTTTAGCAACAGTGCCCACTAGTTTAGCAGCTTGACCATGTTAGCAGTAGATCAAGTTAGCTGGGATCGAGTGTTAAACCAACAATGAATTGGGCTCAAACCAAATCAGTGGCCCAATTTTAAAACAAAAACTGATTTAGTTTTATTTTTTGTACTATAAAACACAACAATAAAAGGAGGGGTATTCTTGTGAAAATATTCACATTGTATGGACAAAACTAGCATTGGCAATATATTTATTTTTTTTAAATGCACGGACCTTTTAGAAAAGTAACAATTTTTTCTTTTTCTTTTTTTAAGACGGAGGGAGTATTTAAACTTATTAGAAGTATATTGGTAAGTTTAAATAATAAAATGCCACTGTTCTAGTTAACCATTTAACATGCGTATCATATTGTAATACAATTGATAAATATCCGATTATGTAATCCTAATAATTAAAGTTCAAATCCGTTACGAAAATTATAAATTAATCAAGTTATTCTATGATTTACTTTGTGTGACAAACTCCATCCAATCACAAAGCTTCACACTCCATCATCTATATCATGTCCTTTTCTAATTCTTACTGGAGGTGGATGTTGTCATAAAATTGTGAAAGGATACATCCTAGGACTGAGTCAAAGTTGTAAAGCGCAGTTGTTTTTCAATTGGATTTTTATAGATAATATTGTCGGAAATTTTTTTGTCTAATTGCCGGGTGTTGAGTTGATTGTGCACCAAAAGCTAAAGATAATGTAAAGAGAGAGAGAGAGAGAGAGGGGAGCCTCAGTTGCCAATTTTGCCTGGTCAATGTCAACCTGCATTATATTACTACTACTGGACAGGACATTGGATACTTGCTTGGATAAGGTGCATTGGATAGTTTTCTTAACGCCCAAACAATAGCAACTCTTGTCTTTGAGCCTTGCAGTATGATATCATCTTGAGAGAAATTTGTTGACTACCTGTTCAAGAATTCAAGATCAATATTCAATGGTGGGTCTAAACACTGGTAGAAAACTTGTCCAATAAATTGTACTACATGTAATATTTCAGGGTCGCGACAAGCTAGCACATTATATATGCTGATAGTAGACATTTAATAGTATAGTATTAGCTAGATAAGCTAGTGATACAAGGTGCGTTCATTTCATTTGAAAGATGTTGAACAAATTGGCAATAAAAGTGAACTGGATTCAATAAATGCAGAATTAGAACGATTATATGAACGTACACGTCACTGGCAGTCATACAAATCCGAATGTTATGCATAAGTACTCATTTATCAATCCGTCACTAAAAGAACAAAAACAAAATTCCAGAGTTGTATTTCTTTTATCAAGAATAAGAAATACTTAGTAGAGTACAATGTAAACTAATTTATTTTTTTAAAAACTAGTAATTAACAAATATTTAAAAAGTTCTCAATATCACTTGAGTCAAATAATTTGGCATCAAATTGCATGACTATTTGAGTTGCAACCTGAAAAAGGCCAAAACAAAACTAGGGAAAAGCAAAAGATACCTTGCATTATTGAAAAAGGTTAGTAGATAATTGAACCCACTTTTGAATGGAGTACTAATTATCATTATCATGTCCAAATACATCTGAATCATTCCTTAAATCCACTAACATTGCAGTAACCAATAGAAATCCAAGGCATCACTCAATCCTCATTAGTTTAACACTAATGTTTCTCATTATTAATTGATTAGGCCCACTTTTAATTAAGGCTCCTCCAATTAGATTAACATTATTAATACAGATTGGGATTAGCCATAAAAATATTCATCTACTGCTAATTAATGCAACGATTTAGGAGGAAATTAAATAATGAAGCTTGGGCAGTACGTTTAAGGGTGGAAAAGACGTCATCCGTGTCGTATCTTGCTTGATTATTATGTTAATCAAATGTCTCTTTAAGTTGTTAACGATAGACTATAGTGATGTGTTTGTCAGTTCTTCGGATTGATTACCAGTTTTGATTTTCTACTTGTGATGTTTTTTAATCAGCAGTTGTTTAGATTCGTTTGGTCCGTCTCATATGTAAGGGTGTTGTTCACGTATGTCTATGTCCTTGATTTTCAAACATACTACATCTCTCTCTTATAATGATCGATCATCAATATTTCTAATTTTCGATAAATATATTCGTATGTATGTTATTGATATAAATTAATTTTCTTAATGATCACTATTTAGCAGTGACCATTAAAAATTTTCATAAAACAATTCTATGGATAAAAATTTTACCATTATATGATAGTTGCCAATTTCATTCCTAGTGGTTCTAATTTCTTCTTCTTTGTTTTTTTTCTTGAAATTTTATCTCATCGGGATTGTGAATGTCAAACTATTCTATATGCATATCTTTGATTTGGTGGTCCATAGCCTAGCTATTCGAACAAACGAGTTAATACCCACAAAAAAGGCTATGACATGATACCACGTAATTGACTCGATCTGAAAATCGATTTGAACCTGATGTGTTACTAATTAATCTCAATTGAACCCAAAATCTGAAAAATAGCGACGTTCACTGTTATCTAACCCAAGTATCAACTTAATATCCAAAATTTCTAATAGATTTGAATATAATCCAGTCAAATCCATAATTCTAATAAAAATTTGATGTCAATAATCCAACTTTTGGCCGGTACAACAAAACTAATCCCACATTCAGATATCGACAAGAATAAATCCCACATTTACCTTTGTTCCACAATAATGGGTTAACTCACAGTTACAAAATGATGACGTGGTAGAGATTTGTTACTGATGTCATTGAACCGTTTACTTGCTAACCCCTGTACCGCCTAAAGATTGAGTTATTGGCATCAAATTTTCCTAATTCTAAATCAAATCTAACTCCACGAACCTATTGGCCACGTTTTCACCCAAACAAGATCCAACAAGATCAGAGTCACAAAGTCGATTGTAAAGTTGTGGTACTAGCAAATTCAACAAAATGTTTCTGAAACTCCCTTCATTTACATTTGATTTCCAGAATTTGCAGACCCCACGTGCACCGATGACTTATTCTCATTTGAGATTACAAATTCTAAATTCTACTCTTAGTACTAAAATTTTATGCTATTTCTGTCTCCATCACTCTCCACGTTCCACTTAACCCCAGTAGTAAGAATTTCCTACCACATTGACTAGCCCCAAATTTATTTCCCTTTTGTTTTCTTCCTTTGTGTAGCTAGCAAGTTCCTTGAAGGTGCGTTCACATTTTGATTTTCACCTTGTTTAAAAAGCTTGATTCTTGGACTTTTGACCATCAATTTCTGATCACTTCCTCATCTCTCTCTCTCTCTCTCTCTCTCCTTTTTCTCCTATCCAGGTATTCTCTGCTCTCTCTTCTTCTTTAATTTACCCAAATACTCGAACTTTTTGAATTGGGTTAGTTTATTATCTCTTGATTGGTTCTAGTTAGGAGTTTGTGCTATATTTGCTCTTATTGGGTGTTGGGTTTTGGTTGATTTTGATTCATTTCTTCGTTTGTGATCTTTTATCTAGGACGAAATTGTTTTATGCCCACCACCTGTTTGATTTTTTGTCTGTGAGAAAACAAAACCTTGCTTTGCTCTTCATTGATGCATCCTGTGTTAATTGATCCTGAACTAATGAACCATCCTTTCAATTTCAACCCTGATTTGCTGTCAAACTTTTCGACCCATGAAAACCTTGCCAAAGGGATCAAACAAGATGATAACTTTCAAAACCCTGATGTGTTTGATCCGGAAACCCCTTCAAATGACCGAAGTGAGAGTACCATCACTTCAGATTCATTAGATGTGCCTGATTTCTCTGATGCTTGCCTTAAGTTCATTAGTGATATTCTTCTGGAAGAGGATTTGGATGAATGTCCTGCCTCTGTACAAGAGTACAGGGCTCTTCAAGCCACTGAAAAGTCTTTGTATGATGCACTTGGAGAGGAATACTCTCCTTCATCTGAGTATTTCCCATCATCTTTAGAGCAGAATATTGAGAGCCCAGATGATGGTTTTGATGGGAGTTGGGGTAATCGCCATGGGGTTGAGGGTAATGTCAATGATGACAACACACTGGAGGCCAACTCGTTGCTCAACGAAACCCATTCAGAGCCTCTCTTGACCATGGATAATATTTCTCGTTCTTTGTTGGAATTAAATTCCCAATCCTCTGGATCAAGCAGCAGCTTTGATGGTTTGGGGGATGCAGTAGCCACTTCTCCTGTCAGTACAATTACATCAGAAACCATTGAGAAAAAGGGAAAATTGGTTAATCGTACGAGGAGAAAGAAAAACCATCAAAGGGATGAAGGGGGTAATGAAGAAGTAAGGAGTAACAAGCAGCAAGCCTCTTCTAATGAGGATTATGTTGAGATGGAGAAATATGACGACATACTGCTAAGTAAGGAAGAGAAAGATGATAGTTCATATCATACCAATGAACACTCGTTGAATGAGGCAAGTGCAAAGTCGCAGAAGAAAGGGTCGAAGGGCAGAGCAACGCGTGGTAAGAAGCAGTCTAATCAGGTAGAAGAAGTGGATTTGAGGACTCTTCTTTCCCATTGTGCACAAGCAGTTTCAAGCTTTGATCTCCGGAGTGCTAATGAGCTCCTTAAGCAAATCAGGCACCATTCTTCACCATATGGTGATAGCCTCCAGAGGGTTGCCCATCATTTTGCTTATGGTCTTGAGGCGCGGTTAGCTGGGACCGGATCAACGGTCTCTACTAATCTTGTTGATGCAAGGATCTCATCATCCGAGTTCTTAAAAGCTTACCGGCGATATGTTTCAGCGGTTCCTTTCAAAAGGATGTCTTTTTGTCTAGCCAACAGTGTCATTTTGAAGTTGGCTGAGAAAGCAACAAAGATCCATATAATTGATTTTGGTGTTTTCTTGGGTTTACAATGGCCCTGTTTCATACAGGCTCTCTCCAAAAGAACCATGGGTCCGCCACAACTTCGCATCACTGGAATAGACTATCCCCAGCATGGTTTTCGACCAGCAGAAAGGGTTGAGGCAACAGGGCGTCGGTTAACTGGGTATTGTGATAGGTTCAATGTGCCCTTCCGATATCAGCCCATTGCTCAGAAGTGGGAAACTATACAACTAGATGATCTTAAAATCGAGAGTGATGAGCTGGTGATTGTTAATTGTTTGTATCGTTCAGGAACACTACTTGATGAGACAGTGGAATTGAACAGTCCAAGGGATGCTTTCTTAAGGTTAATCAGACAGATAAATCCAAGTCTTTTCATTCATGGGACTGTCAATGGGACATTCAATGCCCCATTCTTCATTACTCGATTCAGAGAGGCACTCTTCCACTACTCTTCCATATTTGATGTCTTTGATGCAACTATGCCCCGTGAAGATCATGAAAGGCTGCTGATTGAGAGTGAGATATACGGGAAAGAATTATTGAATGTCGTAGCGTGCGAGGGTGCAGAGAGGATTCAAAGGCCCGAAACATTCAAGCAGTGGCAGGTACGGTCAACAAGGGCAGGTTTGAGGCAACTTCCGTTAGACCGGGAGCTTTTGAGTAGAGTAAAGGCAAGGGTGAAAGCAAATTACCACAAGGATTTTGTGGTGGATGAGGATAGGCACTGCATGCTACAAGGTTGGAAAGGAAGGATCTTTTGTGCCCTCTCCTTTTGGCAACCCAACTGATAGCTGCCCACTGTTTCATAAATGAATGTAAAATGTAGCACTGATTTTGAGTATTTCTGTTCAGTTTTGTAATTTTGATGTCCTGGATTCTTTGTAATCAAGATTGCCACATCTAGAATGAAATCAACTGAACTTCTTTCTTATTATTGCCTGCCCCCTGTTTCGCTTTTCTCCTTTGTGCATGCACTTGAATTTTCATTTGAGCAGTGATCAGCTTTGACGAGCAATTCCAGATTTCCATCCAATCTATCAATGAAAGTGAAGATGATGTTGGATATTACTAATGGCATATTTGGATCTTGTGCTACCTTTGTGTTTTATGAATTTTAATCTGCAGTGAAATTTAGAATCTTTCTCAAGGTTGTCAGACGATAGAAGACTGCATATGATTAAATTGTTACATTGGTACCATGTTAGTCTTGCACATCAATGACAGGAAGGCAATGTGCTTTATCTATTTGATGTTGAGTCATTTCACTGAAATACATGCTTCCTTCTTGGAGCTGTGCCGGTCTCTTACCTAATATGTTTCTGAAGAAATCATTTACATTCCTTGCCAGATCTTGTTCTACATGGAGATCACATGCAGCAAAGGATGTCCGGGTTTAATTTTACTGCAAGACAATGGTAAGTTAACTTCAGCTGTATATGTGTTCAAAAATCGTAGTTGCGATGGACCAAGAATTCATAAGTGTTAACGTTGATGACATTAACTTTGTTTACGGAACCATTAATCTGTAAATTGCAGCCTGTTTTTGAGAATGTTGTTTTATGTTCAACATTTTTGGTTAAGAGTCATTGATGACAAACATCTAGTGTGGGCCATATATTTGATTATTAAGCTTTTATGCAGATGCTTGATATTTATGTACCTGTTTGCTCCTCTTAATTTCAAACAGCAAAACCTCTCATTTCCAAGTAGCACCAGGTGTTCGGTTCAGAGATTTCTGTAACCATGAGTCCATCACTATGCAGATTGTTGGAATGTCCTACCCTTTTCTTGAAACTGAAACAAGAACATGCCACCATGAGGCATAAGCTTCAATAGTTATGCACTCCCTCTTATTTGGAGCTGTATTGTTTCTTACACAGTACTTACTTTCATGTTTTAAATCTTTCTGTACTTCTTCAGTATTCACTCTTTTGGTTTCTGGAAGGACAGTTGATGCCTAATAAATGCCTTGATGGCATTCAAGAGGAAGAGGTTAGGTGTGGGAGTTTACCACTTTCAAGCTTCTTGATAATACTATGTTTCTCAACACACTTTGACAGAGTCCTTGGTATTAATCTCACTACTCTTGCAGCATCTTTTTTCAGATATCGGCGTTTTGAGCATTAGACAACTACTGACTTGCATTTTTAAAAAATTGTCCAAGGTAGAGAAGCAGAGGTAATTATGTTTCCTTAAACATTGTCACTGCCTCAAAAACACTCTTATGTAACCGGTGTGACTAGAATGTGAAACTACTAAAAACTTTTGCAAAAGACTGAGCCAAGTTGTTTGAGTTGTAACAGGATACGTGTTTTGAATCTTGTGTTTAAGCAGGGCTAGAGCTCAAAGACTGAATTGGTTTGATCAAATAAGTATGTTTTCTAGACTTTCGGAATCCCTTTTTTATAAAAGTATTTTGTTGTTAAAACTAACATCAATAAACATAAGAAGCTGGATAAACTAGAGATTTGAGAAGGCTAGAACGCGATCACCACCTGAACTTTTTTCGAGCCAGCTAGAGCCTAGAGGGCCCGAACTTAGTCGAACCCATGCTAAGCTGGAGCTCTAGCACCCAAAATTCCAGACGAAAAGAACATACCCTTAGCGTGTGAGCAAGCCGGCTAGAGAGCCCTGTTCCGTAGCTGACCACATTAGCAATCTAATAAGGGGAGAAACTCTCACTTAGAAAAACAAAGATTCTGCAAGCTGAGCAGCTCAGAGAAGCAATGACAATAATTAATCTTCAGGATGGAATTATATATAGAGCTCAAAAAAGTCAATTGGAGGTTCACTTGAAATGTTGCACTATAAGCTTATTGGCCTAACTGTGTACCTGAGGCTCCGGTCATCCCATTGTGAGGGAGTACGTCACTGCTTCCGTATGCAGTTTAGATGATTAAATATAGATCACTGAATTGCAGTGGTTGATGATGGAACTATTTAATATATTCCAGATTAACTACTTTTCTCTGTTTTCTTTCTGTCCAAGGTTGAGACAACATCTTGATATGCCCTTCAGTTTGACCATTAAAAGAAAAGAAATTCAAGAAATTATTTTTTGAGCTTTAAAGTCTAAGATCTTTTGTCCTCTTTTTGCCTCTCTTTTTCATGGGCAAACATAGGAACCCATTTTTCTTAATACCATCCTTATTATTACAAGAAACTTCTAGGAAATTGATTAGTCAAGGATTTGCATATATAGGGATCCAGTTGGATTATGTGAACACTACATATGTAAATCTATTTCCCTATCTCTCTATCACCCCCTCACTTGCTTGGTTTCTCTCTTTTAAGTCAACCTTCATCTTGGGAAATATATCTCATTATCTTGAGCTGCCATCTCTTTTGTTCCTGTAAGGCTGTAACAGACTATGGAGGGATGTTCTGAACCTGTCAACATTTGCAAGTTCACCTCTGAGTTGCTCCCAAGTTTCTCAACCCACCAAAACTCTTTTACCAGGATCAGGAATGGCGACTTCGTTGTCGATGATGATCCTTTCATCATCCATTCAAATGATCAAGATCATGGTGGCATCATTCTCGATCCCGATGTATCCTCTTGGGATCCACATATTGCTACTGATCTTCCAGCTCCATATACAGAATTCCACCCTGATGGAGAGATTGATGAAGCATCAGATGATTGTCTGAAATTTATCAGTGAGATTCTCATGGAAGAGGATTTAGATGATCAAACTGTCTCTTTACATGATTTCACAGCCTTGCAGGCCACTGAGAAGTCATTGTATGATGCTCTTGGAGAGACCTTCCCATCTTCATCTGATGAATACCCTTCTTCTGTTGGTCAAAACCATGACAGCCCAGAATATGATGATTTCCATCATAGTAGCAGCAGCAGCCATAGGAGTGATTTCCATCAGAGTATGGTCAGTGATTCTGTTTCTCTGAATTCCAATTCTTTGTCAAATGGCTCTTGTGATTATTGCTTTAGTGAGGTTATCAAGGGGCTTGCAGATTCTCCTGCTAGTACCCTTCTGGGTTCTGAGTTGATGGGTGAAGAGCCCAAGTTTGACTGGTTTAAAGAGGCGAGTCAATATGCTCCGATTGGTGGTTGCAATCACTGCTTCACCGATCAGAAGAAAAAAGAAAGCGATTACAGAAACAACATGGTGGCTGAAACTGGAAACAGGTCTAGGGGACGGAAAAATCTCACAAGGGATGATATTGATGATGAAGAAGGTGACAGGAGGAGCAAGCATTTGGCAACTGATGCCAATGATGAAGATGTTCAGATGGAGCAATATGATGATGTATTGCTTTGCAAAGAAGATGGAAATGGTAATTTATGTTGTGAAAGTAAAGATGGATCCTCAGATGATGGAGAAAGGGGTACTTCTCCTAAAGGGTCTAAGAAGAAGAAAACGCGTAGCAAGAAGAAGAGTAGTGAAGGGGAAGTGGTCGATCTAATGACACTCCTCACCCAGTGTGCACAAGCCGTGGCAAGCTTTGATCTAAGGAATGCGAATGAGCTTGTAAAACAAATCAGGCTTCACTCTTCACAATATGGAGACAACACCCAACGAGTCGCCCATTACTTGGCTAATGCTCTTGAGGCAAGATTAGCTGGAACAGGGTGGCAGCAATACAGAGAGTTCGGCCAGAAGCATGTCTTAAAACTTTTCGACATTTTGAAGGCCTATAAGGAGCAAGTTTGTGCAATCCCCTTCAGAAGAGCATCCTATTTTGTGGCAAATAATGCTATAGCTAAGCTTGCTGACAAAGCAACAAGGGTTCATGTCATTGATTTTGGTATCTTCTATGGTTTCCAGTGGCCTGGTCTCATCCAGAAGCTCTCAAAAAGAACTGGCGGCCCACCAATGCTCAGAATCACAGGAATTGACTACCCTGAACGTGGCTTCCGACCAGCACAAAAGGTGGAAGAAACAGGGCGGAGATTAGCAGGATATTGCAAGAGATTCAAGGTGCCCTTTGAATATCAACCTATTGCAAAGAATTGGGAAGATATTACTCCTCAAGATATCAACATCGAAAAGGATGAGCTAGTCGTGGTAAATTGTCTATACATGGCAAGAAAATTGGTTGATGAGACGGTTGAGGAAAACAACCCTAGGGATAGTTTCTTAAGGTTGATAAGAAAGCTAAATCCTGATCTTTTCATAAAAGGCATTGTGAATGGCACATTTAACGCCCCATTCTTTGTGACAAGGTTCAAGGAGGCGCTTTTCCACTACTCTGCTATATTTGACATGTTTGAAGCAACTCTACCCCGAGAAAGTGAAGAGAGGATGTTGGTTGAGAGTCATTTATATGGGAGAGATGCTCTGAATGTTATTGCTTGTGAAGGTGTCGAGAGGGTTGAAAGGCCTGAGACTTTTAGGCAGTGGCAGGTTCGTATTCAAAGGGCAGGATTCCGGAAGCTTCCATTAGATTACGAGTGTGTGAAGAGAGTGAAATCTCATGTGAAGTGGCATCACCACAAGGACTTCGTTATAGATGATGATAGCCATTGGATGCTTCAGGGTTGGAAAGGAAGGATTTTGTATGCTGTTTCCTGTTGGAGACCAGTCTAGGATATATAAGTTTTAGCAATCGAGTTCTGCAATTTATGCTTGATGTGTGTTCTTAGTTCCTGCATTTTCCACATACTATAGGCAAGCACCTATCCAAGATTCTTTGTTCTTTCTTATTCTTTGATCGTCTATGAGACTACGACCTATTTTTCCTTCATACACTTCCCTAGATATGCAGTCTTCTGGTGTTCTGTGTTATATCTAACTTCAAACCGTTTTCTAGTTCAGCTTATGGTGCATTATTTGGCCAATAATGAAAGTTACTATGAGGAACTAAAGAAATATATAAACAAACAACACCATTTAGAATCAAAATTTTAATATTCAATAGTGACATTAGCAGCACAAATTACAGTTGTGACCGTGACTATTTTTTTTCCGAAACAATGAATATAATTTAAGAATGTCTACAAATATCATCGCAAAGAAGACGAGCCTTTGGAGACTTCCACTGTTGTCGTCAAAATTTGTTTCTAACTTATTGATGGGAAATTACTTTTTCAGGAGGACCAATGAAATCTGAAACAAGACGATGATTCATATGTCTGGCGGTATTTGTACTCCAAAATACCAGGCAAATTCCTCATGATGTCTAAGCTCTCAACTTCAAAATCTTCAATATGATGCCACCAGTGCTTGCTGCAAAACTGCTTCTCACAAAAAGACTCTTCTGATTTGTCTAACAACTTATCACAGAGGTGCTGCAAAATAGGAGTATACATTAATGCACATATCAAACACCATTATAACTCCTTAATTGGTTATTTTAGTGATTGGTAATTCATTACCTTCACGAAATCATAACATTTTCCACTTATAGTTAAGGTTGAAGGACGGATGCTCCAAAGCATGCCATCGACGAGAGCTGCTTGATTTTGCATGATGATATTTTGTCTCATCCTTACTGCTAAGTTAACACTGCTGTTGCCTTGAGGAAAAATCTGATTTGGGTCCAGTTCCTCGAGACAGAATGCGACCTAGCTCATGAATAAAACTAGTAAAAACACAAAAACAAAACACACACCCATGCATACATAAAAGAATGAAGATTAGGTTATGTATGGATTTGGTCAATCACCAACTTCATAGGAGGAAATCTTACGTTTTATGCTATATAGAGGTCATTCTTGAGCTTTACGCTATATAGGGGTGACTCACTCTTACGCGTTGTAGTGGTAACTCTTAGGCTTTGTAGGAATGATTTTCACTGCTAAAGGGGCGACTCTCACACTATATAAAGGTGATTCTCACGCTTTATAGGGATGTCGCTTATGCTTTATAGGGGCGAATCTTGCGCTTATAGGGGTGACTCTTACTGTTAAGGGGTGACATTTTCATTTTCATTTTCTATGGGTGACCCTTACTTGGCCTACTATATGCATACAACATTTTGCGAAGAATGAATACAAGTAAATATTAAAGATATCAGTAGGAAGCTCGTTCTTGTACCCACCGTCCTTGATCGAATAAAGAATTCCAGATCGCAGATCCTTGGGCTGGTCTGGATGATGGTTTTCTTTAACTTGACGAACCAGAATGTGTTGATAAGATGATCCTCCGGCATTGTAATTTTCCATTTCATCTTTTCCAAGCGAGCTGATAAATTATTAAAAACCATGGCTGGTACAGTGGTTCCTGAATAACAGAACTCCCTAAGATTTGGACAATCAACATAAACCACCTTCAAACCATCACCTTTACATGTCAAACTTGTCAGGTTGGAACAATCAATTAGGTAAAACTCTTTGAAACCAAGATTGTCGAGCTTAATGTATAACGTCCTCAGATGATAATGTTTTGCAACTCTGAATCTTGTCACCCTACTATGTAAGAATTTTGTTCTAATTCGAGCTTCTTCAAGGACTGGGAATGTAGTCGCGAGGTCCTGAAAAAGATCATGATTTCCCCAGCCAGTGGCTTCTTTTCCCAAGACGAGCTCTCTAATCCTCATACAAGCACTTTTGTCGATCTTACAAAACATGCGACTCTCACATTTAAAACTCTCCAGATTCGTTCCTCGAATGTCAACACAATTTATCTTTGTCTTTGTCTCGTACAAGGAAACTTTCTTTAACGATTTTGCAAAACTCGAAAGCTCCCAGATTTCCGTGTAAATGCAGCATTTCTGAAACTCTAGTACCTCGATCACAGGGCAGCAACGCGCCCAGTTGTGTAAGTCATTCTCGTGTATTATAACTTCTGATAAGTGAAGCTGTTTCAACGATCTGGCTAAAGTCAACCCGACCATGTTGTCATTATGCTGGTGATGACCATCACTAGTTTCAAACTTGCATAGGCTTAGAGTTAAACATTGCAACTCTTTCGTAGCCAAGACTCGAAATTGCTGCAACTTATAAGGGATACGATATCCCGTTCTAGACCATGCTGATCTAGACCTTGATGGTCTAGAAGGGACACGACTATATCTCATTCTAGACCATGTAGAATGCTTCTTATAACAGGGTTGAATAAAAAAGCAGCATGGTCTAGAATGTTTCTTATGAAAGGCTCGAACAGAAAGGCACAACTCCTTGACAGAAGGAGCCTGGTTCAACAACTCCATCCAGTGGTCGACACGGGGAAAACACTTGATGGAATCATCTTCAGTCATCCACCAATTCAGTGTCAATTTTCGGACGGGTAAATTTTGTTGGATGACCCTCAACAAGTGATACTCTACGTGATCCATAAACATATCTTTTGAAGCTTTACCCATCTGGATTTTCTGATCGTAATTGGTCTGATGATCTGCAATTGTTTTTTGACGAAGAAATTGCGATACAAACAAGTTGTAATCGAAATACAAGATGGGGTTTGAGTTACATACTCTGTTCCATGTCTTGGACAAGATACAACTTTGAGCAGCATCTTGCAAGGGGAGAAACGAATGTATGTGTTGGATGATGTGTTCCAGCAACTCGGAAAGTCGGTCCCTTTGATCCCCATCAATGGCATCGCGAACCACCCTCTGTTTTTTGGTCATAGTATGATGATTATGCAAACAAACCCTGAACTAACTTCCTATCAAAAAAAAAAAAAAAAAAAAAAAAAGTTCATGAACTACCTATATTGGATATATATAGCTAATAAGTCCTGGTATTGAACTAGGGTTTGGCTTCAGAGGCTTGTGTTTACCGGACCAAAGTTCATGTAACAGGAAAGTGCTATAGAGATTTACTTTCCAATTCTTGTCCTTGGTTGAGATTGAATCAATCTTTAGGTTAACTGGAGGCAAAAATCACTATAAACGACACCCAGCACAATATCAGGGCATTAGGCCCCTGAGATTTTACATACAAAAATCAAATGAAACCCTCACAGTAACTTGCAAGTAGACCTGTCAAATTCCCAAATGACTAAATGGTATTTTTAATGACCACAAGTGGACAATTTGGTATATAAAAAATCTCCGGTGACATATAGGTATTTAAAATGATCACCGGCAACCAATATGGTGATTTAAAATGAAATACGTGTCATATTGCCCCAAAAGTACGCCGAAATACAGAATCTCGGTATTTGTTTCATTTAAAACGTATTTATATACCATATAATTGGGGTCGGCTGGTGCCACCAAGATCCGCTTTCCTGGTTGAGGACTGACCCCACAGACCACCACAAGTCTTTTCAGCATGCTTTGTCTGTCCTCAGACGCATGCTCCTGAGAAACTTCCCAGAAGGTCACCCATCCCAAATACTACTCCAAGCCAAGCACGCTTAACTGTGTAGTTTCTAAGGAATGAGCTCCCTGAAAAGAAGATGCACCTTGGTGGTA
>BSSO01001334.1:0-24286 GCA_030267885.1 Mesembryanthemum crystallinum
ATAAAGCCAATTGCATCAATCACAAAAGAAGTAACCAGAAACTGTTTGGTGAATCAAGTTATACCAGCAATCAAACAAAAGTGGCCTAGAAGTAGTAGGGGAACCATTTAGGTAACACAAGATAATGCTAGACCACATATTGCCACAACAGATTCTGAATTTGTAAAGCATGGTACCTCTAATGGGTGGGACATTAGATTAACAAACCAACCACCTAATTCCCCCGACCTAAATGTCCTAGACCTTGGTTTTTTTCACTCAATTCAATCCATTCAATACCAAAATGCACCTAGAAATGTTGGTGAATTGTGTGAAGTGGTTGAAGCTGCATATCAAAGTATAGAGCCCCAAACACTTAACAAAGTTTGGTTGAGTTTAATGTATTGCATGACAGAAGTGCTTGGTGATTTGGGAGGCAATAACTACAAGATTCCTCATGTTGGAAAAGATGCAATGATAAGAGCCGGAACACTACCACATAGAGTCACACCAGATGCAACTATAATGGAGAGAGCAAAGCAATTTATGAATGAAGGCCTTGTGGATGTAAGTAACTTCTTCCAATCAGAAACAGAGGATCAGTTCATGAGTGAAGAACCTGATGGTTCTTCACCAATGCACTGATGACAGCAAGGCAGCAGCAAAGAAATTCACTCATGATGACAGCAAGGCAGAAGCAAAGAACAAGTTTTTGGACATAATTCAATCAGAAAGTCTTTTGAGTCAATATTTTGTAAAAAAAGCATAGATCACACTAACTACACAAGTTTTTGGGTGTGTTGATCATGTTTTAGAATGATGCACATGCTATAAATGAAATGTCATTTTGTAATTATATATAGAAGCAGGTAATTAGTGAATTGTAGAGATGTTTAATTATGAAACAAGCAAAAACAGAGGAGGTATCTTTCAATAAGCATCCCCCCCTGTCTTTTTGTAACCAAAATAACCTAAGTGACACCAACATTAAGAGAAACAGAGTACTCTTTACAGTTTAATCAAAATCCCATATAAGCAGACACAACCCACACAAATTCCACCCTCAAAACTCCATACCAACACCATAAAAACATAACCCAAAATTAATCACACTCAACATCACCATCAAAATCCCATAAAAGCAGACACAACACACAATAAATTCCCAAAAACAAAACCCTTCATTATTTACCATCAAAAGAGAACCCTTAATTATTTACACCAAAAACATAACCCTTAATTATTCACCATCAAAACAGGAGCCTTTTTTATTTACCCCGAAAACAGACACAACCCACAATTATTTACCCTCAAAACAACAATCAAAACACCATAAAATAAAAAACCCTTGATTATTTACCCTGAAAACAACCACAACACCCTAAAAACAGGAATCAAAATTATTCAAACAAACACCCAAATTCGTCAAAAATCCTAGCATGATACTAACATCACATAACCCATCAGTTAAGAGAGAGAGAGAGAGAGAGTTATTTTTCCTTACTTGTAATCGTTTGGGTTGTACAAATCGCCAAGATACAGTTGAAGAATGTCACTTACTCGTGGATCGAATTTCCTTTCTTTCGGAGGAGCACTTTGCACTTCCTCCTCTTCATACTCGGACAAATTGACTCCCTCATACCCATCATAGGTGTCAGGAGCAAGCCATTTATACCTCTTAAGCACATTGGTGTCGGGGACCTCAGGAGGGGAGGGATTTGAGACGACCACATCGAGAACCGCCGGATCTGAGACAACAACCACCGGATCTGACACAACAACCGTCGGAGGCGACGTATCCAAGATCGGTTGTGAAGGTGGTTGAGTTTCGTCGTCATCATCAATCACCGGTTGAGGCCAAAATTGTGGCTCAGTCTCAGGAACTTCACTCATGAGATTGTACTCGTCAAAATCAGCCCGACTCAACATTTTATCTTCCTCTCAAACACAGCTCTGTGTTTCGATTTTAGGAGAGGAAACGTTTTTGAAAGAGAGAGAATAGATGAGAGTAGAACAATGATCGATGCTTTTCGTCACCTACAGCAAAATAAACTAGGGTTTGAAGAGAGAAGAAGATGAGATGAGAGTGTTGGTGAGTTTGAGAGGAGAGCTTATGGTTTGAGAGATTTCATCAAGATCATAATCTGATGATGGGTGGTGGGTGAATAATTTAAGGGGAGTGAATTAGGGAGGTGGTGAATTATTTAAGGGGAGGTGGGTAAGGTGGGTGAAATGAGTGAGTTAATTGAGAATAGGTAAGTGAGTAATTTAACAAGAATAGAAAGGGTATGAAAGTAATTTTGTTAATAAAACTTTGCCAAATTAGGGAGTGTCATCTTCTTTTGTGAACGGCCTAAAACGGCATGTGTCACCTTGTTTAGAAAACGGAGGGAGTACATATTATGAGTTTTGAATTTTTTTTGGTAATTTTTACAAACTTTTTAAGAATATTTTGCTTAATGAAATGTCAGCATTTTAACGGCGTTAGTGAAATGACCCAAAATGAGATAATTTTTAACATTTTAGGTACTCAAAATGAGAATATTGAAAAGAGAGGTACCCTAATTGCAATTAAGCCTAATGTCGGGTACCCAAACTAAAAATTTTCCTTATTATTATTATGAGCTAGGACAGCTTGTGATTGGAGCCTTTTGGAGTGCCTCTCTGTTTAGGTTAACTGATTTTAAACGCCAATACACATATAGATGTAGGTCCTATTAATATTTATCCAATCTGAGACATAAATATTCCTTTTGGAGTATGAAAATGCTTTTCTCTTTATCTCTAATCAGTGACGGATCCAAAATCATTTCCAAGTGGGTTCTCATTCATAAACTTTAACATATTTTATTACAAATATATAATTTTTCAAAAAATGAATTTCCCAAATTTACCCAAGAAAAAAAAAAGGAAGCTAAGAAAAAAATCATGGGCACCCTTTTGACAGGGATGTATCCGCCACTGGGCTCCATTCCTTTCTTTTCTTTTCTTATGTCATCTTATCAAAACCAAACATATTGTAAATGAACATAGCCTGAGAAACATTTTTACTAGCAACATGGATTCAATAATTACAAACCACTTCCTTGAAATTGATGTTTTGTTGATGAATTCACATGTCTAATTAAGTAACTACTCCCTCTGTCCCTAATTAAAAGTGTCATTTCGTAATCCGCAACTCACATCCATGTGAGTTGCGGATTATGAAGCGACACTTTTAATTAGGGACGGAGGGAGTACACAATAGGCTATTGGCCAAGATCCCCAAGAAAAAAAAAAAAACAAAGAAAAAAGAGCGCTAACATTACTGACAACAGAATGCAGGACTTATATGATCACACTTAGGATTCTTTCATTCAAAGCAACCATACTACATAGTGATTCCAACTCCTAAGACAAAGTCTTAGACTTCAACTAAGAAATTACAAACCTGAGATAAAGTTTCAACTTTCAAATATAGTCTCACATCTCAACACTATGCATAATTGTCATTCATCATGTTGAAGGCTGAGTCTCCTTTGGAGGATGTAATTTGCAGCCTTCAAGTCAACACATTCATCATCAGGTGCCCCAAGATAGTTCTCATTAGCTGGGTTATCTGCAGGATCGGGGCTATAACTGTCAGCTACGAGAAATGAGCCCTTGCGCCTCAGCTTAGCTGATCTTGTGTCGCGGTTCACTACATAATCAATCAAGGCGGCTGTAGGATAAGTCTGACTTGGCTGCACGTATCGAATAGCTGATGATGGTTCTCTTTCTGATCCATAGGATGATGCTCTAAGCTTCCACATTTTTTTCTTTTGTTTCTCTGTTGTGTGTGTATGCAAGGCAATTAATAAGCTAGTTGTATGTTTGAACTTGGATGATATATGGTTTACCTCTTTCACTATGACTATGAGGATGCTCTCTATATATATGTAGTAGATGGTGGTTGGTGCATCTTTTGCTTTTTAAGTGGTCCTTAAAGTTACTTTTAGGATAGAAATGAATTCTATTCTTGCACAAAATTTGTGATAAGAATGATTGATTGGCTAGAGGGATAGTTTGAGAGCACCAAGTTATATGTAGTGTAGGTTAATTGCAGCACAACTTAACGAGGATCCGATCCTTGACAAGATTGATCTTTTAGGAATTGTATTTTCTTTATCGGTTAGCATAGCTGGTCATGTAATAATTTCTCGTTGGCTAGGGGAATGGTTAATGCTCCCACTTTGGTTAAGAAATATCTTATCAGATTTTATCTAGACTTCATTATATATATTCTTGCACGTTCGGGAGAATCTTGGAATGCAAATCAAAGAAAGTGAAAAAGAAGATTTAACCAAATCGATCTGAATACTACTAGCATTCAATTGCTGATTATTCAGCATGTATATCTACTAAGTTCCCAATAAAATATGCCTGAATGCTATAACAATTTGCTACAGGGTTATCACAGTTCATGTTCTTCCCATAATCTATAGCCCTTTTTGCTCTAGTTGTTTAATTTATTTCAGATGAAAAGGAAAATGGAATCATATCAAACATTGAATGTTACTGATTAGAAATAATGCTTATCTTGAACAGGAAAAGCATGGGCCTCTGGCCTGGAATATATATCATAAAATGCAAACATTGTCCAAGTTTGTTTTTGGGATGGACAAAAGATGATATGAGATTGAAAACATTCTCTGTATATGCAAATCTCTCCTACTACTATTATTTTAATTGATGGGTAATTTTATAACGGAGAAGCGTGTGTCATATATGTATCAAGCCGGTCAAAAGCATGATGATATATCAAGAAGCACGGATACCGCAAATAGGTACTATTATGGTTTTCACCATTTAGAAATAGGGCTAGCTCTATGTGTCCGTGTTGTGTCCGTTCCGTGGAACCTAGGTGATTTATTTGATGTTTGAATAGGTAGGATAAACTTCAAAATGCTAGGCATAGGGGTAGGATTTTTACATTTTTGAATCTGCAAAGAAAGCATATACTCAACCTTTGGCATATGGTGGGGATATTATTTTCAAAATCACCTTTGGCATATTGGAATACTTGAAAATCAACCATAAAGCCCAGCTACTGTTAAGGATACTCTGATACTGTACAACTTGGCTTGACTTTCTTTATTTCTACAACTACCACATAGTGAGGTAAGTTTTGGAATCAAAGAGTGGACTCTATGAAAATAAGAAAAATTCTTTGTTCCTTCAAATTTACTCTTCACCACCCCTTATTCTGTTTTCTTTCTCTAATTGGAGTTTTATATATGCATCTAATGCTGTTCTTTCTCTTCTAGTCATCAAACTTTACTGTAGTTTCATTTCCATTTCTTAAGCAAGTAGATGAGTCAGTTAATCTTCGTTTTTGACATGACTAAGAATCTGCAAGTGACCCAAAAAGTGATCAAAGTACTCTTGCACAGTGTCTCCTTGGATTTATCTGAATCGAGCTGCTTGATGTCAAAGGACGACAATCAGGTGTCACATCCTCACATCACGGGCATGTAATGGTTAGTTGTGTGAGTCTGCACGCAGATGGATTACAGATATCTGAACAGGAAAGAAATCCCAAAATTATATGCTCAAGATAAGAAAGATGTTTCATGGTTCAATCCACTACGGACAGGTCATCCTTTTTGAAGGAGATATATATATATATGATCCTTTATCATACATATACGATATGTATCTTGTTTTTACAGAACAACAGAATAATTCAGCTATGTCTAGTCATCTTTGACTGCTCTAAGATTTGCATGTTTACACATGAGGGAATACAATAATACAAGTATAGAACCTGGTACTGCATAGATAAAGCATAATCTCCTTGTGATTTTCTTTTGTTTCTTTCTAATTGATCATTAGATCATGAATCACCAACCTTCTAGGAAAGGAATGTGGATAGAAATGAATACATTCTCCACTTCAGAAAGTGTTCTCAACAGTTGCTTTGTCAATTTGACCCTTGAATTTGAAGTTGCTCAGGGTCGTTAATTAATGTAGATCAGATCTAAAGGTTGTTTTTTCAGTGACTTTAGTGTCTTTAGCAGCCTTGTTAACAAAAAAGTGAAATAAAAATCATTTCCTCATCAGCAAGGTTTGCAAAGCACCAGTTACAGTTCTAACTTTGCCACAATTTTTCTAGTTTCCTCAGCGGTGTTTCAAGTCATCAGTGCCAGCTACATGTTCCAACTTCTAAAGCTTACTGTGCTATAAGCAAGGATATACTGATTTGTTTATAAATATATAGTTACGTATGTCTTCCTTCCTTCTTTGCACCTTTGTTAAGCACTCAAATCGAAGACATGCTCATGTTAACTGTTACATTCATGAAGAAACTGTTTATAACAACATAATATAACTTGGTGCCTAGCTCGGATACATAACTCTAGCCACGGATTAGTTTTTTTTCCCTTCAAGTGATTTAGCCCATGCCTAAGCTGTGCTTTCTCCAAAGATATGTAATTTGCAGCCTTCATGTTGACAGTTTTCATCAACACCACCAAAATATCTGTCCTAACGACAGACTAAATCTTGGCTATTGTTCTGGACAAGATAATAAGGCCATGATTGCAATGGTTGAGGGCTTCATGTCATAGTTCACAACATGACTAACCAAAGTAGTTGAAGATGATTCTCTAGCTCTGTACAAAGATGGCCGGTTTCACCTTCATCAAAGTCTGAGTCTAAGTTATGAGGAGTTGATGAGTAACTGACATATGCAAGTCTTTTAAATCAAAGTTATATGCTGGATATATTTTGTTACAAGGGAAACTTTCTGTATACAGTGATCAAGTGCTGTAGTTTCCTTTTACTCTCTTGAAATACTACAGGAAATAAGTTTATCAGATTATGATGGCTCCTACAAGGTTGGAGGACTCAATTATTCTTTTTTCTTTGGTGGCCCCTTTGACAAACACATGTGGTATTCGATATTTTTGGAAGTTAAGTTTCAACAATCAAGCAACATTACGAGTACCACATTGGATTATCGATTAACGCTTATAGCTAATAATTTTGGAGCCTGGCACATTGCTGTAAAAGATCTCTACTGATGATTCGAAGTAAATGGCTTTTGTTAGTGGCAAAATAACTGCCTTATCTACTCCTTCAAAGATCTTACCAGAAAAGAATGATGCCTTTCCTGTGGTGTTGGTGTTGATCAGCTAGGGACCTATATGATCCCATCTATTCACAAGATTTTCATTAATCTTCTAAATTACTAAATATCTTCCACGTATATATAAAAGATGCATGGGAAAAGATACAGATATCATTCTGTAAATATTAGTCGAATCTTTCCTTTAATATTTAATCTAACATCTAAGCAAAACAGTAGGAGTCTTTAGACATAAGCAATAACCAATTCACCAGTAACTACTGAACAAAGAAGCCAAGGGATGAGCTATGATGAATTTGCACTGCCAGGTTGCGTTTTTATCAGTCTCGCACTTAAAAGTCACAGTGACAACCAAGCGTTAACCCAGCAGCTGTTTGGTTACATGGATTCTGTGCCTTTGCCCTCAAGTAACAAAAGAGATCTTTAAAGGGAAGGTTGGACTAAGATTTACATCGGAAATTTCTGTCTTCACCTCTATAAACTTTCTAAGTGGTGCTCATGTTCATGTATATAAATGTAAATATTGGTAATATTTTTATGCATATGGTGCAGTGCTTAGTTTGTGAGGACAGTCCAAACACTCAAATTAAACAGAAATTTACAGTATCCAATGCAATGTGTATCGACTAATCACAAGTACTTGTGTAAATGGGGCTATCAGTGAAAAATCCTTAGAAGCCCAAGTATTATGTGAATAAACTGGTGAACAAAAGGGTTCCATCTCTTGGATTTTCTCAACATTTCAGGCTTATCTGGATGTAGATAGTTATGAGGATAATTACAATGTTATAACGAATAAGAAGTTATCTATTTATGCACCACATGTACCTAAATGCCTTTATTACATAGGCGGTCCATTTTCTGAAACACTATTTCAGATATCAGCAACTAGAAAAATTAGTTGGAGGTCTCAATTGTCTAAAACAGGAAATTCATAAACAGTAACTAGTATTAAATATGAAGTCTGCAGATCATGGCAATTTCTGATACAAGTTTAGCAAAAGATTTTGAGGGGGAAGTTTCACAAGAAATCAAAATGAAGTATTTGAGCCACCTATGTCACTCTAGCTCTTCATTTGTCTCAAAGGCCTCGTGTGCTCCTAGCTTGGGAACCAGCTAGCATATTATATGATAATAGGACCACTTCAGGTTTTACCAAAACCAAAGGAAACTTTGTGAAAACCAATGGTTACTAACAATCATATACCTTGTACAACTAAATATATCAGGACATCCCACATTCTATAAATAAAAGGTTGTCTTACGGTGTCTTTAAAAGTCTTTCACTATAGCACTTGAATTATCGGTAGCCTTATAAACAAAAATTCCTCATTGTCCTATGCTTGCACAAAAACTAATTGTCTCTTGAATGTGAGAAAGTAGATAAATCTGGATTAAGAAGGGATTAGCTAACTTCACCAACATCTCTATGTTTACAGGGTTATCAACTTATCAAGTGCATATTATTACTGAGTGAGGATCGGTTTGTGTGATAGATGCAACTATCCATGCTTTCCTTCCTCTACATCACCGTTTTAAATCGCAGACATTAGACTTGAAGGTATGCTCACTTTTAGCCATGGGAATTGGCAGTACATTCTAGAAGAATGATTTATCGGGATGTAGTTCATACTTGCTTGCTTGTGATGCTATTGGTAATAATTAGAGTAGTTATGGCTCTTGGAGCGCTTATACATTACATAAATGAAAAGGAAAAGAAACTCATTTTAAGGCCAGTGAACTCTGGCCATGGATGTATTTCCTCACTCAGAATGGTAAGTTCATGCCTAAAGAGCGCTTTCATTGAAAGATATGTAATTCCATTCCTTTTTGTTCACAATTTCATCAGCATCGGTAACAAAACTGTTATTCAAATGACTGACAGAGTCTTGTTTGTTTCTAGGGAAAAGATAAGAGTGTATGCAATCACTTTAATGTAGGTTTTGTGTCTTGGTTGACACGAAAACTTACCGGATTAGTTGAAAGTTCTTGCCTTTTTGTACGGACAAGTAAGAACGTGGTTGCATTAATGAAGGTTTTGTGTCTTGGTTGACAACAAAATTTATCAAATCAGTTGGATAAGGTTTTGCAACTTGGTTTACCAAAACTAGAGCTTGCAAACCTAGTTTTGAGCTGCTTGACATTGGTGGTTTCTTCATGTTGCATTCACAGATCATTAAGCGGTACATTTTAGGAACCAATATGAGGGTGGAGGAGTTTTATTATCATTCTAGGTTTCAAAATTTCCAAGTAAACCAAAGATGGAAGGCAAATATAACATTTCAAGGACATTAGGAAGAAGGATGTGACAAGAAATGTTAGATTTCAGCCAGTCAAGCACATTAAGACTCAAAAAGGTAGTATCAGTTATAGGAAATTTGCCAAGAACTCTTAGCTGTAGGACAATCATTAAGCACATGAAGAAAGTCCTCAACCCCTATATCTAATACTCAATCAGAATCAACAACTTGAAGGCTAAGTCGCCTTTGGAGGATATAATTAGCAGCCTTCAAATCAACACATTCATCGTCAGGTGCCCCAAGATAGTTCTCATCAGCTAGGTTGTCTGCAGGGTCGGGGCTGTAACTGTCGGCTACAAGAAACGAAGCCTTGCGCCTCACCTTAGCTGATCTTGTGCCCCGGTTGACAACATAATCGATCAAGGCGGCTGTGGGATAAGTCTGGCTTGGCTGCACGTATCTAACAGCCGATGAAGGTTCTCTTTCTGATCCATAGGATGATGCTCTGAGCTTCCACATGTTCACCTTTGTTTCTCTGTTTTGTGTAAATATGCAAGCTGATTAATAAGCTAGTACTATGTTTGAACTTCTGATGATATATGGTTTACCTATTTCACTATGACTAAGAGGATGCTCTATATATATATTAGTAGTTGGTGGTTGGTGAATCTTTTGCTTTGAAGTGGTCCATGAAGTTCTTTTAGGATAGAGAAGGATTCTATTCTTTGCATATATTTTGTGATAAGAATGATTGATTGGCTAGAAGATAGTTCGAGAGCACCAAGTTATATGTAGTGTAGGTTAATTGTAATGCAACTTAGCTAGGATCCGATCCCTGAAAAGGCTGATCTTTTAATCATTCTATTTTCTTTATCAGTTAGCCATGTTGGCGCCTTGGCGGAATCTCCAGCATAGCACATTACTATTGCCGGGACCATTTAATGGTTTCTAGTTGTCTAGGGGATCAGTTAAATGTTCACTTTGGTTAAACTACTCGAGTCAATTTTATCAGTTGAAAAGATTTCATGATATTCTTCCACGGTTGAAGAATCGAATATGCAAATCATACAAAGTGGAAAAAATATTTAACCAAATCGACTAAATTGTTAACTATATCTTAAATTGTGCTTATCATCAAAATGGTGAGTATTCAGCATGTGTGTATACTAAAATTGCCTAAGTAAACAAGCTTGAATGCTACAACAATGCGCTTATCAATCATAGTTGATGTTCCTCCTATAATCTATAGCCCTTTTTCTTCTAGTTGTTCATAAATTCAGATCTTAACTATCTTCATTCACTGAGAAAAGAAAAATGGAACCATATCAAATACTGAATGTTACTGATCAGAAGTAGTGCTTATCCTGAACAGGAAAATCATGGGCCTCTGGCCTAGAGTATGTGGCATAAGATCTTGACACTGTCCAAGTTTGTTTTGATAATTTATTTGGAATGGACAAAGATGATATGAATTTTTTGAAAAATATCTCTGTATATGCAATTATCTTGTACCACTTTACTTTTATTTTAATTAAATGAGTAACTTCATACATAGAAAAGCTTCATATATCAAGATGTGTGTGTATCAAGCCAAAGGTTAAAGCACTCTGATAACTAGGGTGCACGGACACCCCAAATAGGTGCATTAAGGGCTTTTCACCCTTTAGAAATGGCACTTCCTCGAGTAGTCGTGCCTGTGTTTGTATTTGTGTCGCGTCAATTATGCAGAACCTATATATTTGATGTTTAGCAAAGCAGGATAAATTAAAAGGCATAAGGGCAGAAACAGAACTTTTAACATTTTGGATCTGCAAAGAGGGCATATACTCAGCCTAGAAGAAGTGTTTTCGAAATGGTGACCTTTGGCATATTGGAATGATTGAAAATCAGCCATGAACCCCAGCTATTGTTAAGGATACTCTGATCCTAAACAAAGTGGCTTGACTTCCTCTCTACAACCACCACATAGTAGGGTAAGTTTTGGAATCAAAGAGTGGACTATATGCAGATAAGAAAAATTCTTTGTTCCTTACCATTTAATCTTCACCCTCACTCCCCTTTTATTTTTATTTTTTTATTTCTTTTAATTGGAGGCTATGTATCTAATGCTGATCTTTATCTTCTACTTAGATGAATCAATTAATCTTTACTGTTGACATGACTAAGAATCTGCAAGTGACACAAAACTGATCAAGGTGCTCTTGTACATAGTCTCCTTGAAATTATCTGAATTGAGCTGCTTGACCGGAAAAGACAATAATCAGGTATCACATCACGGGGCTGTAACGAGTAGTTATATATGAAGTTTGATTACAGATATCTGAACAGGAAAGAAATCCCAAAATTATACTCAAGATAAGAAAAGATGTGTGATGGTTCGATTCAGCTATGGACAGGTCATCATTTTTGAAGGTGAAATCTGATCCTTTATCATACATACGGAGTATAAATTATTTTTACAGAAAACAGAATAGTTCAGCTACGTTAGTCTTCTTCGAGACTTTGACTGCGATAATACTTTCATGGTAACACCTGGGGGAGTACAACTATACAAGTATAGAACCTGATGCTGCAGAGAAAAGCAAAATGTCCTTGTGATTTTCTTTTTGTTTTTCCTTTTTAACTGACATTGGTGCATGAATCACCAACCTTCTAGGAAAGATATTTGGATAGAAATGAATACATTCTCAGCTTCTGCACAAAGTGGGCTCCATAGTTGCTTCATGAATTTGACCCTTGAATTTTGAAGTTCCTCAAGGTCATTAATGTAGATCAGATTCAAAGGTTGCTTGTACAGTGAGGCTTGATGAAGAACTACATAAACATTTCAAGGTTGAGAAAGTTTGAATGAAAAAATGTATCATCCTCATCATCCAAGGCTTGTTGAAGAACTACATACACAGTTCTAACCTCGCCAACTTTTTTTAGTTTCTTCTGGGTTTTTTCAGGTCATAGTGCTACATGTTCAACTTATATCCGGTAATGTTCATTACGCGAGGATATATTTGATTTGTGTAACAATAAAAGATAAGCAGCTACGTTATGTGACATCTAGATGGAAGACATGCGCTATGTTATGTGTACATGCTACAACTGTGATAGCCTAATGACGAAAAAACATAGCAGTACAACATACAGCACTTGGTGCCTAGGCTACAGAACTCTAGCCATGAATAAGTTTCAGTCAGAGTGACTATTCATGCCTAAAGCGTGCTTGCACCGGAGATACAGTTTTCATGTTGACAGTTTCATCATCAAAATGATGTCCAAATTAATGTCTGACTAATCTTGGTCAAACTGTAAGGGATAAGATAAGGCAGCAGTTGCATCAAAAGTGGTTTCATATCATGGTTGTAGCTCCGTAGAAAGATGGCATCAGTTTCACCTTCATTGAGGCCTGAATAGTTACCAAGAGTTAATCTGTAACTGAAGTACGCGAGTCTTTTGATCGAAGTAATATGATGGATATTTTTAGCTACAAGGGAAGCTTTTATATATATAGTGGTCATGTACTGTAGTTCATATTACTTATTCTTGAATGCTGCAGTATATAAGCTTATCAGATTGTGATGAATCCTACAAGCAGGTCGGAGGACTCAATTGTTCTTTATACTTTGGTGGCCCATTAGATAAACTCACGTGTAAACTGAAAAGTTGGCAACTCAGTACGAAACGTTTAAGCAACATTACTATCACATTGGATTAACATTAAGGGTTCTAGTACTTTTGAGTGCCCGGGATTGCTGTCAAAAAATCAGCGAAGATTCGAAGTAAATGCCTTTGCTTTTTGGTGCAAGAAGTAAATGCCTTAGTTAGTGGTAAAATGACTGCGCGCCTTATCACTCCTTCAGAGATCTTACCAGAAAAGCATTACGCCTTTCCGATCCTGTGATGTTGATTATATTAGCTAGGGACCTATATGACCCCATCTGTTTCACAAGATCTCCATTAATCTTCTAAGTTACTGAAGTTCTCGCACGTATAAAAGAATGAAAAAGACAAGGATAGATAATATCATGCAGTAAAATCTAGTGGAATCTATCCTTTATTATCTAATCTAAGTAGAACTGTTGGAAACTTTAGGCAGAAGCAAGAACCAATTTTATCTATCAGTAAGTAACTCAACGAGGGTGCCAAGGGATTATCTTTGTATTTGCACCGCCGATTTGCATTTTTCTCAATCTTAATAGCAACCAGGCGTTAATCCACTAGGTGCTTGCTTGGTTGCATGGATTCTGTGCCTTTCCCTCAACTATCAACAAAAAGGATTTTCAAAACTGAAGCTTTGGCTAGGATTTAGTGATTTACATTACAAGTTTCTGTCTCTTACCTTAAAACCTCTCAAATGTATCAATGTCTGTGTTGCTCATGTTCATGACTTCATGTATGTAAATGCAAATATTGGTATAAGTATGTGGAAGAGATTATCTATTTTGTTTATCTTTGATTATTGCGCTTAGTTTGTGAAGACAACGAAAACACTGGTGTTGGAGCAATTGAGTGTTGAAGATGACAAATAAAGTGATGCTACTTTAACTTGTGTGTTAGTGTTTGCAGGTATTTGAGAATGTAAGAGGTTGCATAACAAGATCAGTTGAAGTCACAAGTCATATTTCATGTTCTCTTAGTAATTTATTTATTTTCTTAGAGTTCATCATGTCAAACCAATAATGCATAAGTAAAAATATGTCATATTTATTGGGCAAATATGAGTATGAGAAAGTAGAATGCATTGAGAGAACATTTGTTGAATGAATACTTAAATATTTATAGTTTATAGTTTTTCTGATAATGGAACTGCGGATATGGAGGAAAGTGATGATGGGTCTGAATTTAATATAGGAGATATACCAGAATTCCCGCCAGGTTATGAACCTGAGTTTGTGCCGGGAAGATGATGATCATGATTTAGATGAGAATGGATTGCTTCCGGATCGATATGCCCCTGAGAATGATCCCGACTTTGTAAATAGAGGAGAGGACTCAAGGCCGGCACCACCACCACCACCTAATTCAACCGGTACTAGAAGTTATATATATGGAATGTCTTACACCAGAGAAGAAAATTAGTGAAGATAACAGAGAAGTTAGTGAAGAAAATTAGTGAAGATAACAGAGAAGTTAGTGAAGAAAATTAGTGAAGATAACAGAGAAGTTAGTGAAGAAAATTATCTTCACTAATTTTCTTACCAGAGATAGGCATGGGCATTATTTGAATTGAGATGCTCGCGTCTTAAGCGGAGGAGAGGGGAAACAACTTTCAGGAACATCTCTGAGGATTTGCAACGGCGGGCAATTACCGACCCGGGAATAGGGTTCCTCAGCTGGGCTTCGAGGGGTTGGCCCATCAAAACCCCTCAATGAGCCATGAGGGGCTTTATTTGGAATTGTAGGGGTATTAGTGACCCAACCACCCCTACAATTCAATTTCTTTTTTTTTTTTTTTTTTTTTTGTGTAAAATGGTTGGGTCCATTAAGCCTTCCTTTATTTTCCTTTGCGAGACTAAATGTAATGTTGGTAATTTACAAGCTTTATTTTGTAAAATGGGTTATGGCTTTTGTACTGGGTGGAATGCAGATAATAGGAAAGGGGGTCTTTTTGTTGGGTGGGAGTCAAGTAATCTTTTTAGGGTTTGTTCAGCCTCTTGTAATTGTATTATATTAGAATTAGAATGCACTAGTAATCCTATGTTCGTTCTTATGGTATATTGCACTTGTCTATGGTGATCCGGATTTGCATAATAGGGCCAACTGCTTTGAGGATATTGCTCGTCGCATTAATGAGCTTGACAATGACAGAGTGGTGATCATTGGTGACCTCAATCAAGTTGATAGTCACTCTGATAAAGAAGGCGGATCCCCACAGATTCGTGGTCTTCAACAGTTCATCAATTGGAAAGAAGAATGCAATCTCATTGATATTCCTTTTGTTGGGCCGCGCTTTACATGGACTAATAATAGGACGGGTGGTGATGCTATCTATGAGCGTCTTGATCTAGGCCTATGTTCGCTATCATGGTACAGTGCCTTCCCACACGCTTATGTTCAGAATCTTGGTATTAAGTGTTCGGATCATGCACCTATTCTCCTTCATGTCGACAATGAGAATGCCCACATGGGGAAAAGAACATATAAATTGGAGGCATGGTGCTTAGATTATAAAGAGTGTCTGGATCAGCTTCAAAGGGCATGGGAATTCCCAGTAAGGGGATCACCTATGTTTCAAGTCTCGCGAAAATTGAAGATGACTAGAGGGGCGGCAAAACAATGGTCTTTAGCAAAAAGGAAGGAGTGGAGGGAACCGTGGGATATGCAGCAGGCATCCTTGGTCTCCAAACAGCTACAGGGCGAAGAGTTCAATGAGTTGGATTTCTCATGGCAATAACGTCAGCAGCTAACCGAATTTCTCCATAATTCAAATACCTATTGGAGGCAAAGAGCGAAAATCAAGTGGCTAGCTGAGGGTGACTCCTACAGCCGTTACTTCTTCAATCAGTCTCGAATTAGAAAAGGAAGGAATCACATTCGAGGCCTTATTAACCGAGAGGGGGTTTGGTGTTCTGATGGTCATACTATTGCTTCAATAATTCATGACTACTTCTCACAACTTTTTGGTAATCCGGATCCTTGCCTGGATGAGGTGTTTCATCATGGGGATTTAGTCGAGGCGTCTGTAGGATCACTCCAACATTCCCTAGATGAAGAGGATATCAACTTCCTACTGAAACCTTTCTCAAGCAGGGAGGTTCGACGGGCTGTTTTTCAATTGGGTTCACTTAAGGCGCCGGGACCAGATGGGCTACCAGCAATTTTCTATTAAAGATGCTGGGGCTTCATCAAGGATGATGTCACAACGGCTGTACTTGATGCTCTAACATCCGGGGTTATCTTAAAGGAAATCAATATAACTCATGTGACCTTAATTCCTAAAAGGGATGATGCTAACAAGGTTGAGCACTTTAGACCGATTAGCTTATGCAATGTTTTTTATAAGATAATCTCGAAATGTTTAGCTAATCGTCTACGCAAGGTTATTGGGAAACTTGTTTCCAAGTATCAGAATGCTTTTATCCCAGGACGTCATATTTCCGATAGCATTTTGATGGCACATGAATTACTGGAGAAGATCCGACATCATAAGAAGGGTAAGGATTTCTTTGTGGGGATTAAGGCGGATATGAGTAAAGCCTATGATAGGGTGGATTGGAGATTTTTGAAGGCAGTCTTAATGAAGCTTGGTTTCCCGCTGCTCTGGATTTCTTTAGTTATGAACTGCGTCACTACTGTCACATATAACATCCTCTTCAATGGTACACCCATGGCGAGGATTATTCCTTGTAGGGGTTTACGCCAAGGAGATCCCCTCTCACCCTATTTATTTATCCTGTGCGCGGAAGTCTTGTCCTCCATGATCATTCGGGCGGAGTGTTCCAGCAATTTAAAGGGCATCAGTATCTCGAGGAACGCGGATCGCATCTCTCATCTCCTATTTGCAGATGACTCAGCCTTTTTCTTCAAGGCTGACATTAATTCATGTCACAGGTTACGGGGCATCCTTGACACCTATTGTAAAGTTTGCGGGCAAGTGATTAATATTGAAAAAAGTATGATGTTTGTGAATCCGAATACGCCTTTGCGATTTCGAAGACTTTTCAGGGGTATTCTTCACTTCCCAATGGGTAATAGCTTTGGCACCTATCTGGGGATTCCCTCGGATTTTGGGTGTTCAAAGAAGGAGATATTCGCAGCAATCCTCCAAAAAACCCAATGTCGGCTACAATCGTGGCAAAGTCTCTTTTTGTCACCAGCTGGAAGACTAACGCTCATCTCGGCTGTCTTATCAGCTTTGGCCACTTATGTTTTCTCAGTTTTCAGGGTACCTATTTCCATATTACGCAAGATTAATGCTGTGTGTGCTACTTTCTTTTGGGGGGGAAATAGGAAGCGTACCATCCACTGGAGAAAATGGGAAGTCATTAGCAAGCCGAAAGGTATTGGTGGCTTAGGGATTCGTGACGCATGCAAATTTAATCAAGCGCTTCTTGCTAAGCAGGGGTGGAGAATTATCCAACATCCTAGTTCCCTGCTAGCCAGGACAATGGGAAGTAAGTACAATCTAACGCCTTCCTCTTTTATGGATAATACGTATAGGACAGCGAATGGGTGCTCATGGGGATGGAGAAGCATAACTTGGGGCCTTCAATTATTGAAGAAGTCATGCTCATGGCTAGTGGGTACTGGTTCTCAAATTAAAATTTGGTCCCATCCGTGGGTTGCGGGGTTTATTCCCACCAGAAATGATGCAGTGGTCTTAACCCAAAATGACTCATATGCACCACATCTTCCAAGTAAGGTAAGTGATTTAATCGTGGATGGGTGTTGGAATGAGGCCCTCATCTATTCCATTTTTGAGGAAGAATGGGCGGGGAAAATACTTGCTATTCCCATTCCATCACCGTCCCATGATGATATGATTATTTGGCACAAGAATTCTAAGGGTGCGTATGAGGTTAAGCAAGGCTATGCTTCCCTCTTTGTAGAAGAAAATGGCCCGGGCGATTCTTACTATCCCCGAAGGGATGTGGACTGGAAGAGTCTGTGGTCTTCAGACTTAATTCCAAAATGGAGAGTTTTTCTATGGAAGATTTTTAATGATGCCCTCCCGATTGGTGAGGAGTTTTCGAAGAGACGGATGCAGCGGCATGATCGGTGCTTGTTATGTAGTCGTAACTCTTCACAGGTCTCCATTGAGTCTCTCCATCATCTATTTAGGGAGTGTGAGTTTGCCAGGCACATATGGGCTTCGTCACAACTGGGTATTAATTCGAACCAAGACTCGCATATTCCATTTCATAACTGGGTTTGGAATTGGTTACGTTACCTTATGAAAAAGGATACGGAGTGCTTCAAGCCCTCAAAGTTGTTCTTGGCCATTCTTTGGTGTATTTGGCTCGCGAGGAATGCTGCAGTTTTCAAAAATGAATTCATTACGCCGGTATGTGTTCTTGCTATGACTAATGCCGTGTATAAACCAGGTACTGGAGGCAGGTACTGTATCAATGAAAGGTAGAAGTGCCCAGTCTGAGGATAAAATGCCTGAGCATGGGCAGAACTGCTCCTTTGACGTGCCTCAGCCATGTAGGAAGGTCACTGTATTCACGGATAGTGCATGGAAGCCTGGGACAACAAGAGGGGGCATTGGCTGGCAAGCCCTTCTACCTAATGGATCTACTATGCATCACAAATCTCAAGCTTATAGATCGCACTTGGCATTACAAGCTGAAGCGCAAGCGCTACTTCGGAGCATGCAATGGGCTTTGTCAAGGGGGGTTATTTGTGCGAGTTTCAATTCGGATTGCAGAAGTCTAGTTAACGCTTTGGCAGGGGATAATGACGTGGACTTCTATTCTAGGGCGTTAATTCGACAAATCAATGCGACCAGGTGTAATTTTCATTGTTTCAATTTTGCTTATGTACCTAGGTCAGCTAATGTGGCTGCACATAAGCTAGCAGGTCATGGTCTCAAACTGTGTTTGTAATATCATTTTCAGTATTAATAAAGCTTTCCATTTGCCAAAAAAAATAAATAAATAAATAAATGTTTTTTTATGTCAAATATTTATTACGTTCATCAAAGTACCGACCAAGCTGAAAATCTTTTTAAATTGTTTTTCATGAAATCTATATATTTTCCATTTTCGGCAAAACTATTTATTTGAAGGTAGGAGGAAATGCACTCTCCAGGTAGACTGATGCCAATATGATACGCCAACATTAGTATCAAAATTGGAACTCTCCACAGACTGTAAACTTAGGTAAACCTTAAAATAGCTGAAACAGAGGGATGGAGTCTATTACTCCCTCCATTTCCAAGTTTATCTTGTCATTGATTTTTTGAGGTCAAAGTTTATAAACTTTGACCATTAATTTATGAAAAGTTACAAAGATTCATTTTAAATAGCACTTCTAAAATATCAAATTTTTATATATGTAAAATTATAATTATTTATGTTCAAAGTGTCGTCTCGTATACCGTGAAAAAGCAAAAGACAAGATAAATTAAATACGGAAAAAGTACTAAACTTACGGTGGGTTACCTATTTCCCTACTAGGCCACAAGAGTAAATACAAAAAGTACCATAAAAGCAATTTGCATGAAATCAAGCACAGATTTGTAATAGTTCCATTATTCATCAATAACCTCTATATCAGAGGACTTCTTCAATGATATCCCCAATAAGCTTTACAGAAATTCATGATAATCAAAGCAATTGCAAATTTTTCTAGCTAATGACACAACAAGGTGCAGCTCTTTGACAGACGGAGACATACCGCTTTCATGACCAAACGAGCAAGGTTATACATCAGTTCATGTACGCGACCAACAGAAGTTCGGACCTGAAAATATTGGGAAAACCTCCTAGATTCCTAGAAGCTATGAAAGATATGAAATGTTGATTCCCTACTAGTACATACTGTATTAAGCAAATTCTGCATCAGATCCAAAAAAGCCGCAGAAAGATACCCAATCATCGTCATAAAATGTACATAGCAGTGTTTAGAGACAATATGGGGGTGCTGATTAGTGATTACATTTGTGTGGTATGCCTTGGGCTTTATATGGTCATGGTTCAACATGTGATCGACAACTTCTAGGAAGGAAATATCTGCTGAAGTGTCCGGGGCAAGTTCAACACAATTTCTGCAAAAGCTGAAGATAACAGCACAAGAACAAGGAGAAAAACAGTCAAAACATATGTGAAAGGCATGTGTTTCTTATAATGAACTCGGCAGCGACTAGATATAGGAACAGACTGGTTAGGAGTACCAAGTTAAATATTCCAACTCAAACCCACCCTTCAGAAGAACATCAGATAATATCTAAGGCAGACTTCTTCAATAGATGAATTGTAGCTTTAGAAACACTGGCGAGGGCCTATGCCTATGGTAGACAAAACAACAAACCCTATTGTCCCAAAGACGAGAAAACCTAACTCAGAAACTGCCACATAACACCCCACCCCCATCCCAATAAAGCGAGGGCAGGTCCCCAAAGGAAGATTAGATGGGGAAGACAACCGGGAGCAAAAGCACCATTGAGAGAGCTTGAATGATTTGACTCTGCCAAAACGGGGCTAAACAATAGTGCATGACAGCAATATTGTTAAGAAAAAAATTCATTTTGGGTACCCAACGTTAGGCTTAATTGCATTGTGGATATCTGCCTTTTCAATAATCTCATTTTGGGTACATGAAAAATTAAAAAGTTGTCTTATTCCGGGTCATTTCACTAACAGGGTTAAACCTTTTGTTAAAACTAATGTGTCATTAAGCAAAAAATAATTTTAAAAATCCCAAAAAAACTAGAGAAATTTTCCAATAATTACAAATCAAATTTACTATTTTTTGGGTTCTTTTTTGTAACTTTTGGGACTTTTTCAAGATTTTTTTACTTAACAGAAATTTTAACCCCGTCAATGAAATACCCAAATTTAACCCCGTCAGTGAAATACCCAAAATGAGACAACTTCTAATTTATCAAGTACCCAAAATAAGATTATTGAAAAGGCGGGTACCCAAAATGCAATTAGGTCTAATGTCGGATACCCAAAATGAAAATTTTCCTATTGTTATACTCCCGGTAACCAATCTGAGGTGGTTAGCCTCCTTGCCAATTAAAAAGATGAAGAACAAAGCTGCGGTGGTTACTGGATTAGTTTTAGCCAAGGGCATAATTTATTTTCCACTTTTTCATCCCTTACTTTGAGGAAGCCATGAGAGATAAATAAAGGGAAGTTGTTACAACAACAAAAACCCAGTAATAATCTTGCTTATGGCAAGGTCTTGGGAGGTCAAGATAGACACACAAGAACAATTTTCATTTTTTACTTTTTTCTTTTTTGAAAACACGTCAATACCAAAAACAAGTAAACAGCTCTTGAAAATAAGAAAACCAAAGACGTAAAGAGAGTCAACGATGTGGACAGCTACAAGCATGCAACAAATTAATGCCTGTAAGCAATGTAGCACGCATCTTCTGGATGGCAAACAACTAATAGTGTAAATTATGTTATTCAATTTAGAGGCCAAATGACTGTAAATTGTGAAGCATAAGAAACCAGTTATTGAACAATTGGCTCAAAGAAATTGAGATTAGCATTATTACAGTCAATTCAAAGGCTAGAGTTATTACCTTCAGGTAAACTTAATGTTCGTAAGGCCTCTTCCGCATAAGATAAACGAGCAGGGATAAGTTGGGTTGGTAATGCTCCAGCTTCCTTCCTAGTCATTTGTGCTGCACCAGTAAGAGGCTTCTTAGAGGAGTTCAATGGCCAAACCATGACTCTTACTCTGGTTGGAAGGACAGACACCAAATCTGCATATTTAAGACTGACAGTGATCCTGGTGCTGACAGGACATCCAAGAGATTACCATAACAGTCAGAAAACAGGTGAATAACACGATCATAATCATCCCAAAGTAACTTAAAAAAGGAAAACTATTTTCCTTTGGAGTGGGGGAAGGGGCTTGGAGCAAGAAGGAATCAAGGTAAATAGCAGCAAACAGACAAGGAAGAGAAATAACTTGGCCAATAGAAAGCTACAAATTAGCTTGATTACTACTCAGAAATCATACTATCCCCCACTGACAAAAGAAAGAAATAAAGATCTCCTTCACCTACATAAAAAGTAAAATTCAAGTTCTAATAAATCCAGGTAACACACAAGAAAAGTCCACCAAACATGATTACAAGTCCAATGTTTGCTGTCCTAATAAATTGGACAAACAAAAGTTCATCTGCAGAGAACCCAGAAAAAGCCACTCTATTCAGAAATACTTATGTAACAGGCAACAAAGCAAAAACACAAAATGCAGAACTGATTCTAAGTTACTAATAATGGTTTCAGAATTGATAAAAATAGCTAGCACACATCATATGGAGCATTGGGCTCTGAAGTCTAGAATTAATAACTGAGCTTCTCTCTACTTTCCACAGAAGTTATATATGAACTATCAACAAATTCCTTCCGTCAACAATGATTTCACTTCCTTCAGCTGGAAACAGCAAGTGCAATATGGACAGCAAACACTAGCAAGGACACAATGAGCCAATTAAAGTTCTGGACGTGTGAGGCATCTCTATAATGTTTTCCCTCAGGAGTGACAAGTATGAAGGTTATGAAAGATACGGGAAAAAAAAAAAAGAAAAAAGAAACAATTTCAAGTTCTTTCGGAAATCTTACATACCCAATATAAACACATACCTCCGCTTTTCCCCCTCAGTTTCTTTTTTACTTTGCTCATGTGCGTCTCAGAAATGGAAATTGTGCACCTTTAGACTAGAATATATAGATATCACTAGTTTACAAAACCATCACCAAGAAGCTCATCCAAAACACTTTTCACTCTCATCCACATCCAGTCCTAGCAGCAATAATTTGTAACATCTTGCTTAAAAAAATTCAAAGTTATAAGATGACATCAAATATATTCACTTACCACTCGAAATCCTCCAGTACAAATTCAATCATATGATAAGGCAGACTATGGTACAGATCTCCAATTTGATTTCCATACAACTCTCTCATAAGGCGAACCTGCATGATGGAAACAGAACAAGCCATGCTTAGCAGCATATGTAGCCAGATCATGTTTTGATAACTATACGGTTTCTCGAAAGGGAAAAACTGTCATAAATTCATATAACGAATAGGTTTGCAGATAATCATGTACATACAACACCATCCCCCCTCCCCCCCTCACAGATCAGCATGAAGAGACGATAATGTCACATAAGGGATGTAGAATCATGCATTGCATAAACTTGGTTGGAAGAGAGAGGGATGCATCTATATTTCCAAGGACATTGAAGCGTGATACCTACTAGAGTTTATACATTTACTCTAATCCGATAAATAGCGCTAATCAACAATCCAGGAAATTATAGGACAGTTATTCAACCTATAACCCAGAACTCTTCCTAGATAGTGTGCTGTAGACCCCTCTTCCAGAAACAAAAAACACATACCCAGATGCATAAGAACAAACAAGAAAAGTTGTATCATTTTACTCCAGTTTACACAACCCCACGCAATCCTTCTCACTGCTCCATTTTGTGGTTGCTGAACAGCTACTCTCAGCTTTTAAGCAAGGAATGTATTAATATGCTTCACTCAGGCAAACCGCAATCAGTTCAATTCTGAACAAAGAATTTCGACATTTATGAAGTCTAGGTCAAAATAAATTGACACTGTATGAAGCCTTACATAGCAACACCATCAGTCCTAAGAGGCCAGATTTTGATTTATGTATAATTTTAAAAAGAGAAAAGACACAGCCACACCAACTGACTACAGTAGGTAATTTTAATAGCATCCTCTAATTTACCTTGTTCATAACCTAGATTCTGAATTAACTTCATTATTTACTCTGATCAATTAATTAATTATATTATTATAAGTTCTAGAATTTATGACAATATATTACCAATCAGGAACAGTCTCTTTACAATCTTACAGGTAAGGCTGCGTACATCTGGACCTCCCTAGATCCTACCCTCTGTGTGATTTTTTTGGGTTGTTCTGTTGTTGTTGTTGTTGTTGTTGTTGTTGTTGTTGTTATAGTGGTTGTTGTTGAAAAGGTATTACAATCATTAGTGCCTGTTTTTTAAGTAGATGATCTGCCATTTACTCTCCCAAAAAGGACTAGTTAACTCTTTCTTTTAGGTAACAAGAAAGAAGTATATATTAGCGTAAGCGAAGTTTACAGTACAGATTAACAAGAAAGCCTCTAGCGGAGAAGCTAAGGGCATCCACAATGGTAGTCTTAAAGATCTTAAATTTTATGAAATTTGAGAGTCTTAAGAGTCTTAAACCATTGTGGTTGGTTTTTTGTTTAAAGATCTTAAATGGAGTCTTAAGATTTCAAGACTCCCCTTAAGACTCCCAAGTGGGCCCCA
>BSSO01001335.1:0-24286 GCA_030267885.1 Mesembryanthemum crystallinum
ATGATGGTCATAATTAGTTTCAATGTTTCCTCTAGAAGTTTTCAAACACAATTTCTGACGATTAAAAAGGGATTACAAATCCTACTTTGAAACAATCTCATTTTTATAATATGCCACATAACCCATTATAGATAAATTGAAAATAAACAAGACTAAATCTAAACTAGACTAACTCCCACCAGGCACCAACACATATAGAGCATTTTCCACCAAGTTTACTGGTATACAAGTGGAGAAAAAGAAAGAAGAGAACTGGAACATTAGTCTAACTTACCCTTTCAACTGATGCTCTTGCAATTGTGCTTGTAGCTGGTGTTCGGCCAGCACTCCAGATGCACCCAAAGATGCAAGCTTTTCCTTCAAAACAGATGCTGCAAAGAAAAAAAGATATTCAACACCATGGAAAAATAGAGATTGTCAACTAACACGGTACATATAAATTTCCGTTCATGAAAGATGAAAATCTATTAGAAAATAAAAGTATGCATTTTTTTATGAAATGATCAATGCTATCTGCCCCAATAACAAACCATTGGGGTTTGTGTGAGTGTGTGTGAGAAACAAGATGGATTAATGAAGAGAAAAATGAATTAAAGAAGCAGCAAATAATGACAAGAGGACAAGATGTACTCAAAAAAGGTCGCAGCAAAATGGCACTCCAGTCTCTCAATATATTGAGAAGTGGCACCCCTAGAAAATTCCTACATTCAAACACAAAAGCAATGATGCGCCACTTTATCCCATACCAACTCCTCTGGATATAATGATCCTGAAAAATACGATTGTTCCTCTCCGCCTATATGCACCACAACATCGCAAACACCGCTCAACCTTGAGACCTTACCCTCCTCAAGCCCAAATATTTACCTTAAAAATATAAATAGCATAATAAAATTTATCTTATTTCAATTACATTTTGATGCATGCAGCCATTTTTATGGCAAGAGACTATGATGCAACTAATCGATGCAATGATCTCCAAGATTGTGTCCTTAGACATACATTGCAATGAAATCATATCACATTATAATGGGTTTCACAGTTTTGGTATTTACATTCACAGAGATATAATGAGCACTTTAAGGCGTCCCCAAGATATTTTTTCAAATAGCACTATACAATTACAGCTCATCTTCGCTCAATGGATGCAAAACAAACAAGCGCCTAGGGCAACGGCTCGTGATGCAACAAGAACAAATATGACTACCTCGGCTGATATTCTTCAATCTGGTACCGAAATATGAGATATGTAAAATAGAACAATAAATTTGAACTATCATTCATATTGTAATATTCCGACTTCTCAATTGGATACATAAATTTTTCTTTGAAAAGAAAGAAGTAAAAGTTATAAAACCAAATGGAATTCTTCATTTAAACTCCTATTGGCGCCTATGTCATAAGTTCAGAACCCACTTTTTATCATTAAAGCTTCTTTTAAAATCAATTCTTTGAAAGAGTAGAAGTTTTCGCAGAACTTTTAAAATGCTCTTTTAAGTCAACAATAAGAGCTTGCCTGTGAATCAGAGTACGCATACAAGCAACAATCCATTGATGGCAGGCGGATAGGGAAATCAAAGAGACAAAATGCACCACCAATCTCAGAATAATTTTTATCCAAAACCAAAACCAAAATATCAGAATAATTAAAAATAACCTGAAGATCCCCTTGCACTTTGGAGTACAGCAAAAAGTTGTTTCCGGCCTTCCCTAGTGTATGCAGCCCTATTTTTCACGTTGTCCCCACCTGCCGTTTTCTGGAAGAAAGAAGAACATTAAACTTTCATATTTAAAGTGACGGCCTGACGGGGCAGTAGAATTCATTCAATGATTGCACTCAACTGCAAAAAGTAATGATGCCATGTTTAGTTTTGGGTGAACTTCCAAAGCTTTGACACGCGGCAAGGGATAAGCAACCTCTCCACCCTGCTGCGAAAGAATCCTCGGAATGTCGAGGGACTCAATTTCTATACAGGGACAAAAAAGTGGAATATATAAACATTTATATGAGAGAAATGCAAGTGATAGCAGCTCAATTGACAAAAAAATGATCATGTTAAAGTTAAAATCTGGATAAAGATAAAGCACTTTACACTTCTCAGTCTTAGAGAAAACGAATTATCATATTTACTATTTTGTTCTTTACTAGTTTTTTGCATTGTATTCAAAAAATGTGTCAGAATATTAAACTATTCCTCCTTAACCTTTTATTCATTCAAATCGTGAGATAATCCAATGTGAAGCATGAAAGTGGGTTTTTCCTTACAAGTGGCAAATGTTAATAACTAATAGTCTCATAAACAAGAGGTCCCTAGTTCTAGACCCTTAGAGCCACTTGAGTTTTTCCTGGCCGTTAACTTCAGAGCCCATGGAATTAGTCGGGCAAAGCCCACAGACCCAAGTTATCTTGAAAAGAAAAAAACTCTATAGTAACAGAAGGGTTCTGCAGCATGGGTTTTGAAACCCAAGGTAGACTGAAAGAAGCTAGTAGCAAAAAATTAATTGTAGTTTTGTGAGTGTTCAGTGCACAGAAATTTAACTTCACTGAAAGAAATAACGAATGTGATAGAAAGATTAACAATGGAAAGAAGAACGGCCAACCAAATTTAAGTGACAATATAGTAGGATTTGTAATAACAAAAGAATAATAAATAATTATCTAACCAGCTGGATCAAAAAAATTAGCTTGCATTGGCGCTCTATTTGGATTTAGCATCACCCGTGTTTTCCAAACTTGAAGAGCACCATCCTTTGATAAAGTGGCAACCAATCGCAATGAGGGGAGCCAAGCAACTGATGTAATAGGCTGAGAACCCACTTGAGTTCTGAAATCACAATTGACATATCACTGACATTGCAAATGCAAGTATGTTTTCCAAATACTAACAATGCTCTGATGTAATACTGGAGGCAAAACACTTAAACAAAGCCCAGACAAAATTAGATTAGTTAAAAATAAAAAGCAACCAATTCAATAGAAAAAAATCAACAAAACCAACTTAAGAGTGAGATGAACTATCAATATGAGATTATTACAGAAAAGGAAAAGAGGGTCTTACATTCCAATCATACTTGGTCTCTCTGTAGACACATCCCACGCCAACAGTGTACCCCGGCGATCACCAACAAAAATCCACTCTAATGTTGGATGGAAAGCAAAGGAGCCAGCACCAAGAAGCTTGATTGTAGCATCAACTGCAACAAGATGTAAAAATAAGACATAATTATCCATTTCCATGTCAAGCAATCTACAGGAGAGAGAAGGGGAGGGGCAGGGAGGGGTAAGAAGGTACTCCAGTCTCACGTTGTAGTGTGTAGAGAACTGCATATGTATGAATGTTGTATGCTCTAATCAACCCTTCTGCATAAGCTACATACTGAAATCAGAAGGGGAAAATGGTCAGTAATACTTAGCAGACAGATCCAAACCAGCAAGAAAACGCTGAACAGGATTAAGCTAACAAAATTACCAAGACCGGAAGACGGGGATGACAAGCAAGATTCACTATAGGTTTCTTCAAATCTGTCTTAATTTTTGTGGGTGACCGGCCCCCTTCAACAGTTCCAACAACTGTATACAAATCAAAAGTTAAGTGAAATAGATAGAAGGCTGAGCCACCATGCCAACGTGCGTGTCAAAAGTTTACATCACAATGATTTCCACTAATATAAATCAAAATGTAAATATTTCATACTTGATTTAGCTCTTGTTCCCATATGTATTTCTACTAACCACTAGTTATCTAAAGCTATTAGCAACAACAATCAACCCGGGAATGGTATACACAAGCTATTTGAATAAAAAAATTTCAAAATGACAAAGCCATCAATAATAATAATAGTTGCAGCAGCAGCAGCAGCAGTAGTAGTTGTTTCTTTTGTGGTACTAGCACAGTGAATGTCATATGTGGACATTAAAACTTCACATTACAAAGATTTTCACTGATAAAATTCAAAATTTGATACTTCATTACTCCATTTAGCTCTTGTTCACATATGTATTTCTACTAGTTATCTGAAACTACTGGCAACCACGACCTACCCTCCTACTAAAAGCAAGGCTTGGAAAAGGTATGATATACACAACCTCACACCCCTAGCAAATTCCAAGCCATTTGAATCAAAATTATTCAAAATGACAAAACCACCCATAATAATATATTAGTAGCAATAGTAGTCGTAATAACTGTTGTTTTTGTTTTTGTTAAAAGATGATGAATGATGACAATAGCAAGAGCAAAGGTGTCTATAAAATCGAGAATAAGATAAACCATAAGATCACCAACCTAAACATGCTACACAAGGCAATATTGCTTCTGTGTAATAATGAAAGCTAACAGATTATCATCATCCTCCTAATTAGTTTCAAGGTAAACGAACCTGTTACACTCATCCTTCGGTGAAAACCAAAAAACACAACAGGCTGGAGAGGAGTCAGAGCAAGATGAACTTCTGTCTCAGAGGAAATTGGTTCCATTTTCTTCTCTGGTGAGTGCAGAACACAAGTTTGCTCTGCATCGAAATCACAGGATCGGATGGTACAATCCTGTCAAGGGGCATATTCCATCAAAATTTGATATGACACCCAGTGGGATATGCAGAACATAACATATTGAGATGCATTTCTTTTTTTTTTTTTTTTTNCTAACCCAAGATAATCTATATGATTTACCTAAGTGAGAGAGAGAAAGACAGACAGAGAGAGAGAGAGAGAGAGAGAGAGAGAGTAATATTTTAGAGTTCCATATAAGTTGATAAGAATACAAGACAAAGCTTCCAAGGACACCTATTCTTTCCACTTCGTCTAGCCCCTAAAGATTGATTAGCAATGATGTATGTCAGGTGCTTCAATGTCATCTGTTATGAATGTTAAAAAGTGCTTGTATTATTTTATATTACTCAATGTCTACAACAGAGTTTGTAGATTTCCAAATGTACAAGGTGGCTATGGCTCAGTCTTCAAATATCCAAAGTGTCCCACCTTAACAACAAGAAGTTGAAAGCATTACTACTAGCAAGATACACCCAATTTTATGTTGCGATCACTAACTTCCCATTGTCTTAATTGGTGCAAAGCAATCAAAGAGTTGAAAGTATGCTATAACATAAATCCACTTGGCACAGAATGATGCTTCCTTTTCATACAACATAAGTGCCAGCCTAATTCACCACTATGGAATCTCAAACCCACCTTCCTATGCTTAAATCATTGTTATTCAGACTCTTCATTTCAACAAAAGTATGTGTATCAGACCCATCGTACACTAGTAAGATAAATGTCACTAAAATAGATCAAATTAGGAAAAAAGAAATTCGTAAAATAGACGAGCCCGATGCTCGGATTCTCAGCCGAACCAATCCTCAGACCCTTAAACCTAAGTGTGAGCAACATAGTCTTCATAACAACACCATGGCTCCCTGAACTATACATTACTAACCTCCTTAGTTCCTATAAAGAAGATCCTTTAAAAGATGAAGCTACCCTAACTACAATATTCTGATTTATTTCTCAACTTTGAACTGATGTCAAATCTTAAAAAGTTCTCCACAAAAGCTCAAAGAAAAAATTGTTACCTTGTTCATTTAGAGAATTTGTTGCCGAATTTGAATTTCTTTTCTTCTAATCCTTGCACTGACTCTCATACTCTTGTTTGCACAATAAGTTCGCACTTGCACATGACATTCATCAAATGCTTTTACAGCCACCACTGACCTTCTAAAATGACAATTTACAAATTGCTCTAAAGTCTTAAGATCTTCAACAAAATTTCCAACTGCATCCTCAAATTCAGCTGAATAAGAAATGTGGATGAAGCATTAACCAACGCTGGCAACACTAACTCCTCCATCAACGACAAGGTATAGCATAAAAGCCTTCTCTAAGTTCTTTATTTGCTTAATATTGCTCACCCTTTTTGAAACTTGATAAGCATTTTAGACATTTCAAAAAGAAAAATTTTGATATTGGGACAGAGGGGGTACTATTTATAGAACTGCCAAAGTTCAACCCCTTAAATCTCAATTACTATCAAAGACTTGGACAGTTGGACCCTTAAAGTTTGGCACTAACCAGAGAGCATGTCTCAACGAAATAAACCTATTTTCTGTTTCAACAGGAATTATTAATCAAAGGACCTTTGATTCCATTGCATAGCAGCCTCCATGTTTTTTTTAATAGAACTCTCTGGAGTTCTCCGTTTGAGAACCAAGAATATTTGCACGGAAAACAGATTCTTTTGGCAAGCTTTCCAAAAGATTTCTCTTAAAATTACATAAATACATACCTTATGGGTTACCAATTTATTTTTTAAAGAAAAACTGTCCTAGTTTCAACTTCTACCCTACTAAAAGTTGAATTATGCCCCAAAAAGTTTGCAACTACAAAGTCTATAACTATAAACGGTTACCCCCCAAAGTCACCAGCCAACCTCCTATTTACCTCTTTCAGTCTTTTTCATCAATAATCCTGAACTTCCCTAAACACCAACAAGCCTACTTGTTCGATTTCAGAATTCCACAACATTCACAACTCTACCACGACAAGATTATGGCAAAAATTAAGCAACGAAAACAAACAACAATAAATTTCCCGAAATCAACAATGACAAGGCTTTTTATTCTCCACTGAACCAAAGCAATGCAAAGATTTCTAAGAATGAGCACCATCAATGCAGCAAAGGAATTTACCTCAAGAATAGCGATCACAACATGAGCAGTGGTAGGACTATAGGACATACGAACAACGGGAGCACCAATGTCGATGGTGGAGATCTTGCTTCCTGTGATCGCATCGAATTCTGCACCAAATCCCCCAATGACGCAATTCAACATCATTACATTACATTACATTGCCCACCCAAAAATACAACAAAAAAAGCAAAAATCAGAAATGGGGGAGATTACCGATAATGTATTTGCCAACGGCGGCAGCAATTAGGGCTTGAGTGGGATGAAACGCAGCGGCGTGAGGCTGTAACGGCTTCGCTTCACGCCCGACATGGCGAAGATCCAGATGCTGTATAGTCGACCACTCCATTTTTGGCGTCAATTCAAATGCCGTTAATTTTCCTCTTCTCTTTTTCTAACCTGAAATTCGGCATCAATAAGAGATTCAGTTACTTAATCATAGGAAAATTCAAATCAGAATCACTGAGAATCAATCAATATAAACAGAGATCAGAATATGAAGTTGGAGAGAGAGAGTTAAGGCAGATCGAACACTGAAATTTACTGGTGTTTCTTAATTGAATTTGTTGTTGAGAAGATGGAAAATGAAGGTGTTGAAATTACCTGATAATGGAGAAGTGGAGCTCATCGGAGAAAAGTTAAAAACTCAAAGAGGAAAGATCGAACTGGAAGAGAATAGAATGCAGGCATCAAAGAGAGAGAAAGAGAGAGGAGAGAGAAAAGTGGGACATTGTTTTTGATTTCTTCCACGCGTTGGATCTGAAGCCCAGCCCAGTTGAAATCTTTTAAGTACTAACGAACGCTGGGCTTGATAGCTCTTTATTTATGGGCTACGAGTAATAGCTAGTTAGGGTTTTATCCTTTTATCCGTTTATAGCTAAGGCGGTGTTAAAAGTCCAGTCCATTTGGCGGTGTTAAGAAAAGCACGCGGGATTTACCGAGAACCAGTCAAACGCTAGAAATTGTTACGCGTTCGTAACATATGCGGCCCAAGCCCAATTCACTTTTTTTTTTTCTTTTTCCAGAGGGGAAAGTAAAAATATCATTGTGAAAAGTCATACGGTATCCATAGATAGGATCAAATTTAACAATATAGAGATCCAATATGTCAAAATCCAATCGAATTGGAAAACTCTACCAGTGTTTTGATAAATGTTCAAATCTGATATTGTAGGCAATTTCTTGAAGAAGAAGATCCATCGTAGCACCATATGATCAAACAAACTAAAAACTAAGCATATTCTCAAAAAGAGAGACAAGCAAATCCAATGAATGAGATACGCTAACTCTTATAAAAGAAGAGACTAATTAGGACTTACAATCAGCATTAAACCGCTAATGGCAATCCCTAAAATTCATAAATAAAGTTAGAGTTTTTTTTTTTTTTTGGAGAGAAAAAGTGGGAAAGAGAGACGACTATGTTTTTATGCAGCCCAATTCACTTGAACATTGTAGTACGTACGAGTATAAAATCGTTCTACTTGACAATTTTGTATGGTAATACTATCATTTTATGTTTGTTCATTTCCAGTGACTAATACTAACTGAACTGACATATAAGCAAAGCACAAAGGAAAGAAGGTAGCGTTTGGATACGCTTATTTCATTTAAAATCCTGTGATTCAATTACAGAATTTCAAATGTTGAAATTGAATTCCAATTTCACTGTTTGGACAATCTTGAAATTTCAATTCTAAACTTTCAAATTCAAATTCTTTGTTTGGAGAAAGAATGGAATTCCAAATCTAATTTTGAAAACAACAAAGAATTAACTCACAGTAAAACCAAAATCTTCAATAAACAAAATAAAAAAGAAAAAAATTATTTATAGATTCTACTTCAAATATTCATGAAAAGTGAACCAAATTTTTAGGGTTTATCCAATGATCCAATCAAACAAATTGCAACATCTCTATTCTATAGTGTAACAAATCAACAACTAATCTCAAAACTTTATTCAAAGAAGAGACAACAAAATTTCAGAAGAAATCGGTGCCAAGACGTATTGTTAGAGGTTTAGATGATGCGGCGAATGGTGGTGGTTGATTTGCAATGGCGGAGGAAAAAGCACCATCAACCCCAATCGATTTGTAGGACGTGATGAAGGATGCGAAAGAGTTGGAGATGGAGGTGCTGAGCTCCATCAATGGAGTCTCATAGCGACATCTGCACAGTGGGCCAGTGGGGTGGGTAGGTCGTAGGTATGTGGAGGAGGAGAGAGAATGATGGAGGGGAAGAGAGAGAGACTAATCGACATAAATTAGGGGAGGAGATAGTACCGGGCCATAACTAGGAATTTGAAATGACAGGTCTTGGGCTGTCATTTCAAATCCTCATAATTTGGCTTTGTAAAATTACTTGTGAATTTGACACAATTCCGAAGCCCAAATCTTAATATTTGCCAAATACTGAATTTGGGCCAAATCCTGGATTTCAAGGTATCCAAACAGCCTATAAATTCGTTCTTTCGCAAGAGCTTAACAATGAGCATTGTACTAGATGTTCTAATAAAAAGAGAGTATCCTAGGCTAATACTAGTACTAGATTATCATTATCATAACCTAAACAAACCACAAAGGAAAAAAGAAGTAAAGCATGTTCTTCTTTTTCATATGTTTTGGCGCTCAAGTGCTCATCATTGCTGCTGCACCAAAATCATCATCATCATTCAAGTCCCACTTCATAAAGAAGTTGATACCATTCTCTATATTAGACAATTAATCGCCCCCACTCACATCTCCATATTCATCACTAGCTTGCATATGCAAATAATGCTGCTGTGATCATACTCATACTCATATCATCCACAAAATATAAGCACAAATAATTAAATGGCCAGTCCGTGGTCGTCCCCTTGTTATGCCACTGCCCCTTCCACCCCAAAGCAGCTCTCCTCCGACGACTCCTTCTTCTTCTCGGCGGCCTCGGACCGTGTCGAGTTCGGTGAGTCATTCTCCTCCGTTCCTTTCGACTGGGAACTCAAGCCCGGCCACCCCAAGTCATCTTCATCTCCCAACCACAGCAGCAACAACAACAAGAATATTAATGATACCACATTTACTTACGATGATGAGAAAAACCTCAGCTCTAGTAGTATTAGTTATATTGGCAAAATTACCGAACCAGCAGCATCGACTGATCATCTTAAGCCTCCACCTCCAATGCCACTCGGCGCGTCGTCTAGGGACCTCTTCAGCAGGAGAGGCGTGTCAAAACGCAGCGTATTATTGGGGCTGCGGATGCCAACGCGGAGCTGCGATTTCGACTTTGATCCCTTTGAGGCCGCTATAGAGATAAGCGCTCGAAGAGGAGATGCGTATAGCGTTGATGACATTGGTGAGGAACAACATAAGCATACTGCTAATAATACTACGACGTCGTTTCGAAAAAGAGAGGAGAATACAAATAGTAATGGTAAGAAATGGAGGCTGAGGAAGTTGTTGCCGTTTCTTAAGACGACGTCGTCGTTGTCGCCGTTATCATCGTCGGTGTCTTCAAAGGGATCTACTACCAGCTCGACCGGGAGCACTGGCTCGGTGTCCGGTTCGAGGCGAGTGGTGAGCAGGGCCTATGGTTACAATGGATGCGTTTTGGGGTGTTTTGGGTTGGGGAATAATGCTGTAGCTATGCATGACTTTGTAAGGGACTTGGTGCCACTTTCACCTCATTCCCATTCCCATGATTCACCTTATTGACAAGCCTTTGGTAGGGGCCTTAGGGCTTAGGCCAATTCTCATTGATGATCTTTGCATTGTTGCTAATTCCTTGGTCGAGTAAGGATATACAATCCTGCTCGAACTGGATGCATTACAAATTTACAACATATAAATGCGAATACTTATGTTTTAAATTAAGAAGATAAATATTGGTACGAGAAGGAGAGTAAACATCTCAAAAAAACAAAAAGTAATGTACTACCTAATTACTGGGGTGCATTTTTAGGCCCCCTATTACATCTTATCTAAGATATAATTTCGCCAAATGGGCTTTAACCTCGTACTTTGAAGATTTTATTTTGTTGATGTTCTTTTCACTTGAATAATGTCGCCTTTTAAATTTATATTTTCACGGTAACATACTTATCATATCTTAATTACTAAGAAAAGAGAATAAGATTATTCAGTCCGTCTAAAATTTCTCCAAGAATCACTATTTTCTATATTACGTTGAGTCATTTTAGGATTTACAAGCCAATCCACCTGTAATTGATACTTCTCTATAACAATGATTAATCTCAACCAACCCCTCCTTAAGCATTACATATTTATTCATTCCAAACTATATATTGAATCCTCCTTTATTAAAAAAAAATAAAATAAAATAGTGAAATCCTCCAATTGGCGTAAAATTTCTATATTTGTCTCTGGACATATCCCAAAAATTAAGTAAAATCTTTTGAAAAAATTGCCTCTAGAGTCTCGGAGCAATTCACTTGTCATTATCAAGGCATCCACATTGAAGTTTTAAGGAAGGGGTTGAAAATTGTAAACTAAGCTTGAATCTTCAATGGAGGAAGTGGTTGAAGTTGGGTTGAAGGTGGAAGGTTGGTATTCTCCAACCGGTTGAAGGAGGGAAAACAATAAAAATAAAAGCAAATTAGCAGTTTTACATTGCCGCGTGAACTGCACAAGGGGGGGGGTGTATGGCGCGTCTCTCCCAAGCTGGGAGAGACGGTGGGCTGGGCCCGCTGCTGACGCTTCAGCAGCTAAAAGGTCTGGGAGCCAGCCGTTGGCTGACACATGTCACTAATGTGACCGGTCAGCAATGGCTCTCCCAGCCTTTTGAGAGCTGTTGTATTAATTTAAAAATAAAATCAAATAATGTGGTCCCACTATAAAACTGTTTGTAGGTTTAATTCAATGTGAGGGTGAGGTTTATAAGAGAAGAGGTTTATGAGATGGTGAGATGGCATGACATAAACCTCTTCCATAAACCTCTTCAATGTGGATGCCCTCATGTCCGACATCGAATTTCCCCGATGCTCAACTCACAGACATCAGCCGAGGTGTCACAAGTGAAGTCACTCGACCTGACTCGTCCGTACAAATTAAAGTAAAAAAATGACTAATGTTGGGTTTTTCCCTAATTCCTTACGGCTTGGCTATTGCAGCACTATATAACGATAAAAGGGGATTCCTATTTTAAAGCTGGGGAGATTTTAGTAGAATATCTGAAAATGACCACACCACCAACCACTCTTTCCCCTTCACAAATCACATCTTTGTCCTTAAAGTTTCAAAAAAAATTCAAAATGTTACCATCAGACAATATATGTTTTCAAAAAAAGAAAATAAAAAGAAATATATAGTGAATTTGTACATCATTTAGTATGTCATCATTGGCTTTTTGTACTATTTGCTACCGGTGTAATATTATACCCGAGTATTTTTCAGTTATATCTTACCACTCTCATTATTTAGTGTCTAAAACCTTCTATAGTCTTGTACGTATGGAAAGAAAAGATGACAAACTAAAATATTCCCTCATTAGTGAAAATGACAAGGAATCTTTCAAAAAAGTTATCATCATCAATAGGAATAGAGTAGCTCCATTGGTAGGAACTTCATCTCCAAACCACTTGATTGGAGTGAAGTTTTCAGGTTTGCTCCTCATCCCTCACTCTAGTCTTGGTAGGGGTGAATAATACAATTGTGAATTAGGCCTTGTCCCATATTCTTTGGTCTTATGGATGAATTTGCCCACTTGCTTCTTAATTGCCAATATAAAAAGAGCAACTCCAACAAAGAGCCTGTAAGGGTAAGACTTAGGTGATTGGGGCTACTTATTGTTCATTTTTGAACTTGGTAAGCGTAAGCGTAAGCTCAAGCTTGATCCAACCCATTATTGGCCCGATTAGTATGCTAGAGCCACCCAAACCTCAACCTCAAAATTCGAACTTGAACGTAAGGCTCAAATTCGATTAAGGGCAGCCTCCCCTCAATTGGGGGAATCCCAAATTCAATTATGGAGGTCAATACGGAAAAATTGTCATTGTGAAGGTAAACAAACAAGAAATGTGGAGAGGTTTGCTAGTATTGAGTTGAGGACATAAGGGCTTGATTCCATTTATAATTTCTTCCGTTCCTTTTCCTCAGCTACGCAAAGAAAGTGCAAAGCTAAAGAAGACGGGTATCAAATCCAAATATTTGGTACCAACTTCTAGAGACATCTTCACTTCCTATTCTAATCTAAAATCCATAACATTAAGGGTTGTTTCCATTATTCAATATAATCCAAGTTGCAGCACCAACATGCAAATTGGATTTTACCCATATGGCCATATCGATGGTCCCTGTACCAACGATAGCCGCAGCAAGTGATTTGAAGGCGAGAAAACACCCACCACAACCAAATTATGATATCAAAACCAAGAAAAGCAATGGCAGATTGCTACTTGTTTGATATTAGTAGCACGTATCTATCACATCCATAGATTATACTCCAATTGTAGAATGATATAAGTTTTCATTTTGGAGCAGTATGATAGATTTAGATTGAAAAAAAAAAAAAAAAGGACCAGATACCCATTCTGTCCAATTGTAGAATGATACTATAAGTTTCCATTTTGGTTAGTGGATCAAAATCTTCAAGAGTAGATTACCACATCATATACAACTGTACAAGTTGACTTTCTTTTTTGGTCTTCAATTTCTTCCCACTAGATTGTAACAAGGGTTACCTTTATTGCTGTACACTATAAACTTTAGAAGGAAGGAGAAAGAGATGGATCATGAAAATTTCCTTTCCCTTTTTTAAATAATAGGAGTATCCACTTACCTAAGTTTCACTCATATTTATCTCGTCCCTATTGATCAGATTGGAATTTTTTGTGGCCACTTCACGATAATATGATAATTTTTTTTTTTTTTATCTCCACCGATGTTAGGGTATTTTTTGTGGCTACTTTTAGCACATAAGCTCAAAAATGGTGTTTAAGTGAGAATCTCCAGTGAGATTCGAACTTAAAAGTATTTTTTATAACTTTGTACCATTTTTTTTTCATTTCCTTCTTTTCTTCCCCCACTACTTAGAAAGTAAAAAAAAAATGAAAAACAATAAAAAAAAAGAAGGCAAAATCACTCTAAATAATCTCAAATTTCTACGATGTGCCAATAATAATCTCACGATGAGAATTCCTAATAAATAATCCAAAGTTTGGCCTTGTGTGCCAATAATGCACTAAAACTTAACACCGCTAATAATCCGTTAAGTATGATATAAGTATATGTATATTTTTTTAAAATTCAGTGTTTTGTAGTTTAAGAAATAAAAATATGGGTTTTTTTTATGAGGGGGAAATATGGGTAGTTTAATTAGCAGGTTAAGTAATTGACTAAAAAAAATTAAATAAATAAATGTAAAGCAAGACAATGAAAAACTGGGTGAAGTGCAGGTCGTTTTCTAATGTTGATGTAACGATTGACATGGTGAGGAGGTTATTTTTTTTTTTCCGAAAAAGTGGGGAGGGTTGTTTTACTCTCTCTCTCTCTCGCTGCTGCCGTGGCAGGTGGCGGCAGGTGGTGGTGGTGGTGATGGGTGATGGTGATTGTTGGTTGTTTTGGTGTTTTCTTGGTTTACAAGTTGGGGTTTTATTATTGATTTTAAATTGTTTTGATTTTAATTTGGCAAAATCACTCTAAATAATCTCAAGTTTCTACGATGTGCCAATAATAATCCCAAGATGAGAATTCCTAATAAATAATCCAAAGTTTGGCCTTGTGTGCTAATAATGCATCAAAATTTAACACCGCTAATAATCCGTTGGAATCTCACCGGAGATTCTCACTTAAACCCATTTTAGGCCTATTTGCCAAAAGTGGCCACAAAAAATTATCCTAACGTTGTCGGAGATAAAAAATAAAAAATAGAGTACTACATTATTGCGAAGTGGCAACAAAAAAAAAAAACCCATTTGATCAATTGGTGATTTATTTCGATCTGGTAATTCAATATCTCAATAAAGGTGATAAACGTATGAATCATTACTCCGATTTATGTCTATATTGAAGAACATTTTGAGACCGAATATGCCATTAAAGTACATATAAAGACCAACACATAAATAACACGAATACCACCGTAAACTATTTTGATTCACTACCTTAGTTCATCCCTAGGGTTGTAACTTGTAAGCCGATACTGTGAAGAACGGAAAATCTCCAAATATTGTGGGAGCCTCTTTTACCAGCCATAAAGTTGGTCCTTTCAATTGAATATATCCAGTATACAAACTTGTGTCTAATGAGAACAAAATGTTGGTGCCTGAAAGAAGGGTGTCAAATCATATTTTGATGATCTTTTTTCTTCTTTTTTTTTTTCAACAACAAATTTTGATGATCTTATAACTCTATAAGTTCAAAACTTCAAGTTAAACAACAAAAACAACCCACTACAAAATGTTGGTGCCTGAAATATGCCTTAGTTGGGTTTGGGAAGATCTGCATATACTTGCAACCTCACAACTAGTAAAAACAGATGGAAAGACTGGTCACAAAAAAAAAAAAAAAAAAAAAGCTTTACCGAAAACCCTTCGTGCCCAATTCGCAAATCCTCGATCCATTCATGAACTTGCAAGCGAAAGTACTCCATTAAACTAGAGCGCGGTTGGTTTTTCTCCATGACCCTACAATCATCAACTAAAAACATTCCCAACACAGACACAACCAAGAAGTTGTTAGCTATGAGATGATTTTGCTATCTGACTAATAGTCAAACGACTGCAAAGCTTTCTCACATCCTACTTGGAAAGATTCCTGGAAGCCGCCGCATGTAGAAAGCAAGAAAGTAGGACAAAGGAACATGTATTGATGTACAAGATTAGCGTGAATTTTGAAAAACCTTGTAAAATGACTTGATTCACAATAAAATGTAGCATCATCAATCCTAAATTTGATGTACATTACTGAACTTTTACTCAACTAAACTAAATTGTAACTGCGAGCAAAAGTGGGGTAAGAATAAGTTTCCCTACTGAACTGAAATTTACCACACTAAACTGAAGATTAGCTAATTAAACTGAATGCAAGCAGAAGTTGAGGGAAATAGGGCTGACATTGGGATGGATGGTCAAGATCAACCCCTAGGTTCATCGCGCCACTTTACAGTTCCCTAATCAAGGTCTAGTACTCTAATCCCATGTCAAGGGCTTTGAAGATCTCACTAGTTAAGCCAGTGGACTGAGAAAGACGTTGAACAGTGTGGCTGAAACCGGTAAGCAATGGGGACGTGGCAGCATCGTCCAGAAAGCTAAAGTAACCCTCCCCGGAGAAACTCTCGGTAATCCATTTAATTACAGCAGTTTACTTGCATTTGCTAGTCGCTAGCTAATTACAAACAGCATTCTATGGATAGGGTCCTACAAAAATAAAAAATGCAACAGTGCTGATGTGCACAAGCAGATAAAGTATGTTCAGTTTAGCTGGCAAACTGACACAGTTCACTTGTTCAATCGACCAATGATTGGAGTTTGGGACCAGGTAGGGAATGGGCGAAAAACTGAACTGATATCCCCAAAACTTTCTCTAACTGAAAGCCAACCAATAAAAAAGGAAAAAAAGGGGAAATAAACTATTGTTCTAACGGACAGGGGAAGCAATTGGATGGCCCATGTGTACATCTTCGCTTTGAATAAATATCATATTAATTGCAATAACCAACCGTCTCCTGCTACACCTATATAAATATATGCTACACAACACGAAGATCAAAAGTTCTTATATGCATAAGACCAAAAACAAAGCCAAAACATAAAATAAATAAACAAATAGATTACTGCCTAAGGCTTCATATAGTGGCTACTATTATAGTGTTAATTTACCCAGTAATGTAAATACTATTCCAAACGGAAGAAGTACTCGTTAACTGTTTAAATGTTTATTGCTAGCACTCGGAATAAGAAGCCAAGAACACAAATAAAGATCCGTCAAACCTAAACTCTGGCTTGAACATTGTATCAATGCATAACTGTGGGAAAGAACTGAATGCTATTGTTTCAAGTGGATTGTCAAGCTAATATTTCCATCAATATAATAGGGATGGCTCAAGTTACTAGCTTTTTGCAGATAAGGTAGTGTTGTGAAGCCCAACTCTCACAGAACAAAGAGAGAAAAACAGACCACAAAGTTAAACGTCATAGGAACAACGTCAAGGGGTCAAGCTAAGAAAGAAATTCTGATCCAAGTGGCAACCAAAAAGTAATGTACAATTTGTAGATTCTTACCCTTTCACACTTGAATTTCTATTGACTGTAAAGCGTATGAAATACACAACAAACGTGTACATGTACTCACCATGGATCAAAGACGAAGAGAATCAGTTAATCTTCTTCTTCTTTAATCTTTTTTTTTTTTTTCTTTTTCTTATGAGCAAAATAAAATTGGGAAAAGTTAGATAAAGCTTTCATTATTTCATACAAATTCTAATGGGAGGGACCACCTACCTATCACAGCCATTCACTTAGCTGACCAGCAATGCTACTGCTTCCACATAAAAGGTTGATTTCCTGACTTCCTGCACAGTGAGAATGGTGGTTAGAGAAAATAAAAATACTTGTTCATTTTTAGTAACAGAATGGAATTTGGGATAAGGAGGAAAGCAAAAAGGAGAAAAAAACCGAAAGGAAATTAAGCTAACACGTCGTCTCCAAAACTACAGGAAAATTAGGAATGCCTCTTTTGGAGGAGGCAACCCAACAACATTGACGACATACCAAGGGCAACTGGCATTTTTACAATCCTCTTCATCTTCCCCCTCCTCACCACTACCTGTATTTATATCAGCTCCTGGTCTTCCTAACTATCCTCCCCCTTCTCTACTCTCTTTATCCTTTTATCAGCTTTTCCATCGAAACAATTGGTGAAAAGTTATGAGGAGCATGAGCAGCTTCTCCTCCTCCTCCACCTCCAAAGGCATTGCCGCCATTGTCGGGGTAGGCCCAAAACTGGGGAGGTCCATTGCTCGCAAATTTGCACATGAAGGGTACATAGTTGCCATCCTCTCCCGAGATTTAGGTAAGCCACCCATAAAACCAATTCATGTCCCTCCATTTCATTCCCATTTTTCCGCCTTNAGCAATTATCTTGTCTTTTTAAATTTTGATTCAGGGAGACTATCCAGATTTGCAGAAGAGATAGCAAGGGAAGAGAAAGCTCAAGTCTTTGCAATACGAATTGACTGCTCGGATACTAGAAGCATTAGGGAGGCTTTTGAAGGAGTCCTCTCTCTTGGTTTTGTTGAAGTTTTGGTCTACAATGCTGCCTATCAACCCCTTCCTTTGCATCCTGCCAATTTCACTGAAATTCCTGTCAGTTCCTTTGAGAAATCCCTCGCTGTTTCATCTGTCGGCGCCTTCCATTGTGCACAGCAGGTAATCTCGGTTTCTTGATTAATTTCTCTTCTTTCCATTCCTTCTTTGTTTCAAATGTGAAAAATTAATGGTTATTTCTTGTTGATGTGGGTTAGGTTCTTCCAGGTATGACGGAAAGAGGGAGAGGGACAATACTCTTCACGGGATGTTCAGCTTCGCTCAATGGCATGTCTGGCTTCACTGAATTATGTATGTAATGTGCCTTGAGCCTTGACATCTCTCTTACATTCAAAATTCTCTTAAATAAAGGAAGTAACTATTAATGTCATAGTTAGCAAAAGTCCGGTAAACACTTGTGTTTCTTTGAAAGAAGGCTGTGGGAAATTCGCGTTACGAGGACTGTCGCAATGTCTGGCAAGAGAATTTCAGCCACTGGGAGTGCATGTTGCTCATGTTATCATCGATGGTCTGGTCGGAGCACCCAGGTAAGTTGTGGGACTTATACTCCTTAGCCCTAGCATGATACACTTCCACAATTTTTTTGGGAATATTTTGTGGCTGATGTTATTTTATTGAAAGGCATGCATTGCCATCCCGTATTTCTCAGTTAGCTAAGGACACAGTGCTAAACTAAATTAAACCCAATAATTGGGTAGGCTAAACACCCCCACCCTTTCTCAGCTTCTGAGCTGCTTTTGCTCACTTATTGAGATTACTGATTGGTCAATGGTCAGGAGCCCCCATTGTGGAACCTAACTTTTGCCAAGTACTTCCCTATACTCCCTCCGTCCCGCAATTACCTTTCAAAAACACCATATTTTTTGTCCCAAAATTAGCTTTCAAAACCATTAAGTCCCATAACTTTCCTATAACACCCCTCCACTAACTCACAAGTACAATAAAAAATATACACTCTCTCTCCAATCACTCTCTCTTTCAATTATTTTATTCTCTCCACTACTCACAAATACAATAAAAAATATACATCTACTACAAGGACAAATATGTCTAAAAAACACTCATCTAAAATTTTGTACCCTCTCAGTTTATGAAAGCTAATTGCAGGACGGAGGTAGTATTATTTTTCTTTTTTTTTTTTGGGGGGGGGGGGATTCAAGAAGGGATGGGTGAGGATGTCAGGATGAGGTGCAATGGATTGAAAGAGACAAAGGAGTGGGGAAGGAAGAAGAGAGACAATGCAAGAGGGCAACTCGCATTGGCTTGCAGCAAAATGTCTTTATTTAGAAAGAATGAAAGGGGGGACATTTTAGAATACAGCCATCAAAGTGATGAGAGAGAGAGTCTTTCAGGATAGAATTCAAGTCATATGAATTCTGTGGATTAAACTCACACTCTAGGAGGTAAACTTCAGTTAGGCTAAATCCGCACAATACTAGATTAGAAATCAAAGTATTGGTTAAAGAGTTTCCTCAAACGACAGCAAACTGAAAATATAAACACTGAGCAACAAAAAATTAAATTCTACCCCTGCACCCCCCTCCCGCCTTCACCCAAAGTTTAAAACTTTCAAAATGATATTTATGTGGTTTGAAATCCACCTCTCTACTAGTTTCAGTTGTTAAAGGTGAAACTGCAAGTGTCTTGACCTCAGACTTCACAAAATCACAAGTATAGAATTCAAAATGGGTTGTTGTATTCATTGTTTTAGAGTAGAGATTTTATAGTCTAAGTGGTTTATAAGATGTCTTAAGCAAGGGAATGAATGGTTAAAAAAATCCAAAATACTGGACTTGAAAAATCAGTACATTCTTTTGAATATTAATATTTATTTACATTCGACAAATGTCAGCTTTGACTATTAAACATAGCTTGTTTAAAAATAAGCTGAGTAGTAACTTGAAAAATCACAAGTATGTTAGATCTGTTGTGAAACATACTTTGAAATGAGATACTATATTTATAAGTTTAATAAAAACAATGTTGAGAGTTGATATCAAATGTCAAACGTGACAACCAAATCTGAACAGAAGGAGTATATGAAAATGATTAACAGCAAGCTGGGATCTAAGCATGGCTCGTGATTCAACTCCAAGACCAGGAGGAGGACCAATGTTGTCTAAAGAGGGATCCCATCTTATCCTTGCCCCTATCCTAATATGTTTGAATAATATTTGTCAAAATGATTAGCTGTAAATAAGACTATGGAGTGGTGGTTATAATGCAGGGTGCCAACTATGCCGCTGAGATTAGCCGCTGGGGAGCAACAAAGAGGAGGAGGGGGAGATGGCTTGATGGACCCAGATGCTCTAGCTCAGACCTACTGGCACTTGCATATTCAAGATCGCTCAGCTTGGACACAAGAGATTGACCTTCATCCCTCCACCCCTTTCAGATTCTTCTAGTTCCAATGCGCTTGCCCACCAACCACACTACTAGTGGTCCATTTTTCACATCCTGAAAGTGATCTCAGGCAGCTATTGGCCACTAGGGATTGTTGGGGTCACAGTATTATGATCCAGAAAAGTGATGCTACTTGACATGTTTTACGCCACTAATTCATTTGGGAACCCATAGGAGTGAACCATGGTTTGGCATTGTGGAGATTTGGGAAACTCTCTAAACATGGAAGGAGAAATCAAGAGAAGGGAGAAAAAAACCTCTGAACTCTGCATACTGCCAAATCTTCAATTCAAATCCGTGGTGACAAGTGAAGAGGGACAGGTGATTTCGTTGTGATTGATGTTTGTTGTTTAAATCTTCTTTCTGACCACACAAAAAAAAAAAGAACAAAGATGAAGTTTGTTGTTTAAATTGTGTATATGTAGTTGATTTCACTTTTATGGGATATTAAAATTATTGCTACTTTCGCGTGTTGTTTCAGTTAACACAGATCAATATGATAAATAAAAGACTATCACCACAGCGGGGATCCATAGCCCATACCGGGTCTCGTTGTCGTTCTTATTGTTGTTGTATCAACAAATGATAATTAATTAATTCCTATGGTTAGGGTTATAGTCCCAAAACTGAGGCTCAAAATTTGATTTGTATCGGCTTATGTGCCTCATCTAAAAAAATATAATCTCAACTGACTACCTAGTCCATGTTAATTGTCAAGGCATGCTTGTAATTTTGTAAACTTTAGATAAAGGCCCTATCTTCTCTTTTATTGTTACAAAGGGAGCCATAAAGACTTCTGAAAAGTCTCTAGAACTAGGCCAATCCAAACACTTTACTAGCTAAGCTAGATAACATCTTCAACATTCTACTCTTTGGCTATAGAGCATCACTGTTGAATTTGGGTCATGTAGAAGTTAAAAATCAAGTTTGTATTTTCTTGTCATGAAGAAAACACTAGGGTGATGCATGGGAAGAGAAAGTGTATGTCACCCTCCACCAACTCCAAATACATTTATTACTATTACTTAAGAAATTAAGGTTTTCTTGAAGAGCATAAGAGATTTCAAACAATTAGTTTCCCTTCCTTTTAATGATGATGAATAAAACCTAAATGTTAAGTAAAAAATTTAGAAACCATGAATAGAAGCAACATAAGATCCAACATTTCTATCTCAAGTTATTAACTTAGGGCTACTAGGTTTTGGACAAATTCAATAGTTAGCCCGATAGCTCTATCCACTTTTAATGGTGAAATGGAGTCTAGCTCACACTTCCCATAATGGTTTATGTGGCAAAAAATAGAAAAGTCTAGTGTTTTTACATGACCAAAAAGCAACGTCGATATCTTACATGATCAAATATGTAAACCTAAGCATTTATAAGACCTCTATTCTAAACTATATATAGACTTTAATTAGCTCAAAAACTATTATGTGACTGAGTGAAGTATATTTTGATTTTCCTAAGTTGTTGGCATCTTTTCAAAGACTATGTAACTGTTGTACCAAAAGTCTTGCAAGTAGATAAGTCAAAAATGTCACCCTTGGCTAGCGTGTCTATAAGTAAATTGGTTGAGGGGACCTAGTAAAGTGTATGTAGGTACCCCCCCTATGAAGAAAATAGAGAATCCAGCTGGAAAAGTGGCCCAGAAAGTAGAAATTGAGCAGAAGAATGGGGACAACGGTTGCATGGATGAAAGGAGACTTCGTGTTCTAATGGAGGACACAAAAACTGAAATAGTATTATAGTACTATGATATTGATCCAGAAAACCCCCGGTATCTGCACCAGAAAACAACACCCCAAGTATCATCCAGAAGGCTGATGGATTCCAATCAATTGGAAAGAGAAGGAACGAAGGTTAAGGTACTAAATAGTAGTCACAGTCAAAAGAAGAGTCAGCTGAGAGTTCTCTAGGCCAAAACCCCAAAAGCCGTCATTCAATCTGGGGACCCTACCATATCATGTGAGTGCTGTAAGCTTGCAGCACATTCAGCTTTTCTGATTCCAACCTTGTCCCACCCAATGTCATCACTTCAAAACACGAAACTTCTCTCCAAAAAGTTAAGACCATGACGGTTAGGTCTTGATTGTCTGGTTGTTGACATCAAACAACTAAGCTAATCATTGATACTGGCTCTTCTAATGAAATCATTATCTTAGCAACCTCTGTTAACAACCTAAATAAATACCGGGTAATCAAACATAACTATAAGTTGTCTTACTCCGGTACTAGAGTTTAGCATTGGTAATTTTTCTTACGGAGAACAAAATTCCCTCTTGAATAAGAAAAAGCTTTCCTTAAGTAATTGGGGAAGTTATGCGAGACATGCCTGCAGCAGTGTGGAAGTTTACCAATTCTTTTGTTCATTTTGAGTATCCCACTCTTCCATTTTACTTCATTGCATAACACACACACTCTCCTCTCAACCCTACTCTCTCTATTCCATTTTTTTACCGCCTAAGTATACTCACTCAGATCTAATTGTCTCTTCTCTTCTTCTCAACTTGATTTCTTTGTTCATTTTGAATGTCCCACTCTCTCTCTCTCCCTCCCTCCCTCCCCCTCTCCCTCTCTCTCTCTCTCCCATTTTTTTTTTTTACTGTCTAGCACATTATTTCTCCTCTAGTTCTCTGCAGAAAACCAATTTCTGGAGAAAATGAATTTGGTGGAATGTCTTAAGCTCTTGACGTTGAATGTTGGTGAACAACAATTTCTGTGGACCAAAATACCTCTTTCTTTATTCTCTCCTTTTACTTAGACTTTACTCTTTAGAATTTTGTTTCGCGCCCAATTCTCCCATTATAAAGCCTACAAATCAAATCCTCCCTCTTAAACACTAAGTTCCACTACCATATCTCCACCCTCCTACAGATTTGGAGAATAAAGATTGAAAAATACAGTTGATAATGCACCAAACATTAAACTGTAGGAAACAAATGATAGCCTTGTGGTCCAACTATTTGTTACTAGTGAAATTTGGGAAGAGAGAGAAGTGGTTGATATGGAAATGAAAAAGAGCAGAAATAGGAAAATTTTGTAATTAGTTTGCTTTTTTACTATTAAGCATGTGTGATGGATGACTGTATCTCTTAATCCTTGTGTATCATTACTGGCAAAACAGATAAGTCATACAAATTTAAAATAGAAAACACTAAAATTGTCCAAGGGTAGCGAGCAAAAAAAAAAAGCTTTAAGTATAGGGGCACCCAATTGGAATTTCCCAAACTTGTATTTATAGGAACTAAGTTGTAGTTCCACGCTAAAAGAACAATGAGTCTTCAAAAGAGACAAGGATTACAAATTATCCATATGGCGTTGGATGTCAGTTATAAACAACTTCCCATAAAAGGCCACATCCGCTTTAATCCATAGAGGAGCTAAGTACACCGCTGTAAAACTCGACCTCAACAAAATCAATAAAATGGAAATCCACCGATCAATCCCATACAAAATCAATAAAGTGGAAAATGCCAGAAAATATGTGGGAATTCCGCTCCAGCAAAAGCACCAAAAACTTGCCATAACAGCACATCTTCAAAAAAGCAACTGGTTTACCAACCGATCCCCAAATCAACATGACGACCCTGCATATGTCGCATGATAGTACTACCTGCTAAGCATGGCACACCTACGTCTCCCCAAAAATTCCAAAAAATTGTCTCCAAATCTACCCTCAATGCCCATTATAGGGGTTAAATCAAAAGATGAATGTAACAAATGCCTTTTTAGCCTCGGCAAATATGAAAATCCTAGCAAGAAAAAAATTCTACACATCTACACGGGCATCCTTCCATTTAAATACTACCTCCGCCCTACTGTAACTTAGACAGTTTGACTTTAGAGGTCAAAGTTGAAGAATTTTGACCATTATTTTATGAAAAAATATAATGAAATATAATGTACAAATTTAATTTTAGATTCATCTTAATT
>BSSO01001336.1:0-24269 GCA_030267885.1 Mesembryanthemum crystallinum
TCCCACCCAAATTACCAGGCCCCCCCTAGGTATTAAATTGGTGGGAATTGGAGTCTTTTATTCCCAAACCCTATCCCTCTCTTATTCCCTTTCCCATGAATCAAACATGAGAATTAGTCTTTTAGGCAATTAAAATCCCATTCACATCTCTCTATTCCCCTTACCAAACGGCCCGTAATTGTATGCAAAAAAAATATAAAGTTGGGATTACTTGGTGCGAATTTGGTACTTGAGATTATTTATTATCTTAGGGCAATAGTTTGCATTATCAGTTACAAATTTTCCTTAAATTTTTAGGATAATTTTAAGCAATTTGTGCAGTATTTTTATTAGGGGTAATTTTAAAAGTATTACGCATAATTTTCAACTAAATTTTGATAGTCGCGCCAAAAAAGCTAGCTAAAAATCATCCCCAAATGGTTAAAAATTACCTTTAAATATCTAAAAATTTCCTCTAAATTGAGTCATTGCACAAAAGTGCCGCTCATATTATAACAGTTATATACTAGTATCTGATTTTGTTGAAGTCAATAACAATTTGGTTTCAACCAAATTAATGAATATAATAAAATTTTATTTACTTTGGTTTAAGTCAAAGATTATTAGAAAATTTGACATATATAATCCAAAGCTTGGGCAATAAAACAATGATAATTTAAAATTTGCATAACTCCAACAATAATTCGAAATTTGCAAGTTTGTCAATGAGTAGTCCCATGACAATTGATGTTAATACTCTATTAGCATTAGAGCTAATGGTCAACCATTTTTAGTTATATAAACTTTGGATTATTGTTGTTTTATGGCCCAAACTTAGGATTAATTATTCATGTTAAATTTTTTAATATTATTATTTGATTCCAACCAAACCAATGATACGTTTGAGTTTGAACTTCGATGTCAATTTGGGAGAGAGAGCTGCTTCAAATAGAGTTGTGATTCTTGTAAAGATCTTAAGGTTCCTAACATATCATCAATAGGTCTTCTTCCGGTTAAAGTTCAAACATAACCAGCAAAGAGATTTTTGAAGACTCTTATTATTTCTATTAGTGTGAAAAAAGCTCGAAGGTAAGACCTTGCAATGATCAAGATTTAAACTTGGGAAACAGCTCATTTTAATTGGTATTAATGACGATCTAGCAAGACATTTAGACATAGACATCAAAATACTGATCCGATTAAAGAAGAAGAGATGATAACTAAATATGAGAGTCCAAGTAACATAAGCTAAGTCCAAAATAAATCTCGAAGATTGTTCATATATGGTATCTTCTTCGTCGTTGTGGTTGAAGAGTTCCAAGGAGCTTGTTTCGGATGGAAGATAACCTTGCAGCAACATCACTCATGTTCAACCTTTCTTGTGGGAGCTCTGCAGAGCAAGAAACTGCAATTCCAAGAACTGATATTAAAGCCTCTAATATTATGTTGCGTCTATTTCCTGATCTGCATAGATTGTATACAGTACTTGTGGTGTTTGTCTCCTCATCACCCACATTGTCTTTAAGGAGGGCATGATCCAGAATCTCAATAACCTGTTCAGTCTGTAGAGCCGCTTTCACGAAGTTGTGGAGACTCAGCCCTTCTTTGAACATGTCGTCCGTAGGCCTCTTTCCTGTGAACATCTCTAGTAAAAGGATCCCGAAGCTGTAGACATCTCCGTGTGTGGACACCTCATTTCCCAAACCATATTCTGCAATTGAAACTTCGAGTTAAGGTTTGTTCATTTCATAGTTTCCATAATACATTCAGTTCACTTCAGTTCAGTTTTGCACTGCAACTTATTTTATTTCCTGACATATTACTATTTCCTATTCAGTTCAGTTCAGCATTGCGAATATATTGGCTTAGATTTACTTTCTTTTGTTTTTTAAGTTGGCGGTGGGGGATAATAAGTAGTTGATTACCTGGAGGAGCATAACCAACTGTTCCTCTAACTCCAATGGAGCTAGATTGATTTACATGAGAGCTAGCGATGGCTCGCGAGAGGAACTTAGCAAGACCGAAGTCACCAACATGAGCAACCATTTCATCATCAAGGAGAACATTGCTTGGCTTAAGGTCGCAATGAATTATCGATGCACCACAACCATGATGAAGGTACTCCAAGGCAATACTAACATCGACTGCAATACCAAGTCTTTGGAGAATATTCAAATTCCTCGGTACATCATAACTTGTGTCCTCGGGGCTACTTATCGGACCTGGATGCAACCATTCTTCCAAACTTCCATTTACCATGTACTGGTAAACCAAAGCCTTGAAATCATTGCCCTGATAATCTACACCTGAACAAGCTGTTATCACCTTGACTAGATTTCGATGCCTGATATTGCGGAGGGCATCACATTCGGCCATGAAACTCTTGAAACCACCCTTCTGCTCAAGATTAAATCTCTTGATGGCAACGATTGTTCTATCTTGATCAAGGGTTCCCTTATACACAACCCCAAATGTGCCACTGCCTATCACATTTTCAGAAGAGAATCCATTTGTAGCTTTTACAAGGCTTGTGTAAGACAAATTTGTTGAAAGCAAATTTTCTGAATCTATGGGTTTCTTCTTTCTCTTTCTGTAGCAGAATATAGTTAATGATACAAATGCCACCAACAAAATAACTCCGAGAAACCCAAAAAGACTTGCAATTAATAACCTCATTCGATGGCTCAATCTCCTCTTTGGGGTCCTGCTGAAACTGCACGGGGGTAGCTTTAACTCAGGTATTCCTCCACAAAGTCTACTGTTGCCAACCACAGAAAACTCAGTTGCATTGCTAAACACACCACGAGTGGGTACCTCACCATCAAGGTCATTAAATGACAAATTTAGCAAATTTAGCTGCTGGAAGCTCTCTAGAAATTTAGGGATTTGACCAGATAAATTGTTCCTTGACAAATCCAACTCATTAAGACTCTTTATTGCCTCCATTGTCTGAGGAATGAAGCCTTGGAAGAAGTTCTCCTCCATGTATAGAAACTTTAACTCTGTGCAGGCACTAAGAGTACTTGGAATTTCACCTGACAACATGTTTCTAGAAATGTCAAGGTAAACAAGGTTCTTCAGTTCTCCAACTTCCAGTGGTAGGGAGCCAGTGAGATTGTTGTAAGATAGATCGAGTCCGTTAGACATGCCTGAGAGGCGAAGAAGTTGTGGAGGAATCGTGCCACTAATACTATTTTTAGAAAGAGCCACAGCTATAAGGAATTTACAATTTTCTAAAGTGGAGGGTATGGGGCCTTGAAGGTCATTTTCAGCCAAGTAAAGGTAACTAATCTTGGTTAAGTTTCCGATAGAGGGTGGTATGTAGCCTGATAAATGGTTTGAACCTAACTGCAATATTTCTAACTCATGAAGATACCCTACAGTCGTGGGAATAGAGCCAGTGAGTTGATTCCCCAGAGCAGAAAACAGCTGCAAGTTTACTAGATCTTTTATACAAATCGGGATTTGCCCACCTATATTATTTCCCTCTATGTTCAAATGTGTAAGCATTGAGAAGTTGCAGACTATCTTAGGAAAGGTTCCGGTGAAAATATTATCACCTATATCTATCCAATTTAACATGCTGGCATTCGCCAAGGAAGTAACAAAGCTCAAATCACCAGTTTGCCCGGTTCCAAGAAAGTTGTAATCAATTAGAAGCTTTGAAAGTCTTGGTAACTTCCATAGTGAAGGAACTTGTCCGTAAAGTCTGTTAGAATTCAGTTGAACAGTTTCTAATTTTGAGGAGTTAGATAATGAAGCAGGAATCGATCCAGTGAACCTGTTCCCGCCTATAGAGATAAATTGAAGGTTTGGGAGCACGTTACCTAGATCCAAAGGCAGGATTCCTTCCAAGTGATTAGTTTCTAAATCTAACACCGTTAGGGATGAGAGATTGAAGATCGAGGGTGGGACGACACCAGACAAATTATTGGAGGAGAGAGAGAGGCGGGTCAGCTTCTTCAAATTGCCTATGCTATCAGGGATCACCCCCACCAAGTTATTCTCGCGTAAGTTGAGCACTTTGAGGGAGGATGACATGTTTCTAAGAGATGACACAATGGAGCCTTTTAGTCTGTTTCTGAACAAGATAAGATACTGAAGATTTAACAACAAGCCAAGCTTAGCCGGGATCTCTCCTACCAACTCGTTGTTGTCCAGTTCCAACAAAATCAGCCTAGAACAAGCTGATACATTGGATGGGATTTCTCCTGACAAGGAATTGGAAAATAGCCAGAGACGATGCAATCTATGCAAACGACCTATTTCAGGGGGAATTGTACCAATAAAATTGTTATTCTGAAGATGCAACACCCTTAGGAAGCTTAAATTTCCTAGATATGGAGAGAGGGAACCTGTGAGTTTCGAAGAATACAGTTCTAGTGCTATCACCCTTTGATGTCGATGGCCACAAGTAACGCCATACCAATCGCAGAAATGGAGGGTGTTGTTCCAAGAGCTTGTAACATTGAGGGGGTCATCCGTTATGCTGTCTTTGATTTGAAGCAACGCCAATCGATCTGTCTCATTATTCCCTGCAATGGAAATTTGAAGACAGTGGAAAAGAGAAGTAGTATAGAGGATCACGTAAAATGAGGAGTACCAGGACATGTCTTGTAAGTGTTTGGAGTATATTGAGTATAGTATAGTATTTACTGCGACAAAGGATTGAATAATGTGCTTTGCTTTGGTGGGATAAGGCAAGGCCAAGATGTTGTGATTTCTTATGAATGGTCGATCGATCTATTAAGGAATTTATAGAACATGCAATGGTGAGCAACTGGAAACCATAATGATAGGACAAGGCTAATAGACCACACATGACAAGACAACCTTAGAAACACGGCTAGTTGATGAAGAAATTATAATTAAGACTTCTAATGACTAGAGAGCTATATTACCCGAATATATCGGATAATTTAACAGGTAACTTTTGTTCTTTTATGGCGCTATTACAAATTTGGGTTCAAATCCGTCTTTCTCTACCTTTATGGTTCCACTTAGTTTCACATCCCAAAAGAGGAAGTTCTTTATCATAACCAGATACAAATATCCATCAACTGCTACTGCAATGCGCTGGTAAAATGGCCAGTGGTGAGAAAGGGGAGAAAACAAGGTGCCTGTATGCACACTGTGAATTGATAGAAAAAGATGGCACGAACATTATAATTGATTAAGTGTTTGATTGTCTTAGCATACATGTTCTAATCAGTGGAATGATATTGAACGTGAAACTTTCCTCGTCCTTGTTCATTACCTTGTCAATTTGTGGGCACAAATCTTGTTCTTTGTGGTTACGTTCTTCAAATTGAATGAAACACATGCATTGTACTGGATGACCAACATCAAAATGGAGAGGGAACATAGACGATAAGGTTTATGAATTTATAATATGGAACGAGTGAACACCAACGTATCGTACTCGTAGGTTTACAAAATCAAGGGCCAATCCATCTGCCTATCTATTCAGCTATAAAGAATCTGTATATTTGATATAAAGGTGTGTTCATTTCATAATTGATACGTGTTGAATTGAATAGTTTTATGCGAGAGAATAAATAAATTACAGAATTTAACTAAACTCATTGTGAGATTGAAAATAAACATATAAAAACAACCTTACCCTTTAAGGGTGTTCCAAGACTATTTAGGAGCATGCACCGAACACGGCCAATTAACGAAATTATATTTGGACTTCCAATTACATCATCAAAATTTGGCACAACACGTTTTTATTTATTTATTACTCAATCCCTTCCACTAAAATCTTTACGTATTCTATTTTGGCCTGTTCCGCTAAAATATTTACATTTTTCTAAACAGAAAAATTTAAAGCCTTAAGTTACTCATCTACCCCTCTTTATACACACCCACCCACCTTTCATATGTGACTACAAAGGCATTCTGAGAAGTCAAAGACCAAAAAAAAATTCCTTAATCAGTCTGTAGCCAATCAGATCGCCTGATATAGAGTATTGGGCAAATAAAAATTGGTATCGTATAAGTAAAAATCAGTACTGGAAAAGTACTGGGTGAAAAAAAATAGATACAGTACTAGTTTTTGGGCCGTCAATACTAATTTGTGGGTCACCAGTACTAGGTTATAAAGTGCCCGTACTTTCTGCCTAATATTTTGTGTTCCTTGATTTGCGTGCACAAGTCAAATGTAAAGATTTTAGTGGAACGGATGGAGTAATTATTATTTTTGAGCAACAAAGAAGCCTCTTTTTCTTAGGGATATAAGAGTCAGACCGAGGTTACTAGTTTACTATGCAAATTTCTGGGTGCTGTCAGGAGTACCCAGCTAGGTGCTCCTGGGAGCCCCTACACGCGCGCATGATGTCTACGCGCACGCGTGGGGCCCTCGCGCCTAATAAAAAAATAATTTTTTGTTATAAAAAAGGTTTTTTTTTTCTAACTTTTAAACATAGATTCATAACCGCTATACCGTATATTCATGAACGAGTATTTATAACTTATTGAAAAATAAAATTTCAATTATAATTGATTTTGACTATAGATTCATAGTTACATTGTATACATTCATAACAATATAACTACAGTTTCATAAGTGTAAGTTCATTAACACATATTTATTACTTTTTCAAAAATTACCAAAAAAAATAATATTTAATTTTGACTATAGATTCATAACAATGTGATCACAGATTCATAAGCGTAAGTTCATGACTATTTATTTTAATTTTTTTTTTCTATAAATTTTTTTTCTTTTTTTTTAAAACTTAAAAAAAAAATCATCATAAATTTATAAAATATTACCAGAGATTCATATGTATTTTCATATAGTACAGATTCATAAAATGTAAACGCAGATTCATAAGGAGCACCTAGAGCTAGGTGCTCCTGATAGCACCATTTACCTATTGAGTCTACTGGAGGTGAGTGAGGAGTGTATCACTACGCTACCCACACCAAGCTCACTTACTATGTGGGGTATGGCTCGGGTTACTTGCAACGCGGTTGATCTAATGACAATAGGGCTATATTAGCCAAATGATTTGACTGGTAAATTTTAGCGTACTATGAATTTAAACTCGTCTTCATCTAAAATACATAGCTTTCTGACTTTCTGTTCTTTGTTCTTTCCCTTTTAACTACAAAACCACTAGGATCTACGTAACTAGAAGTTAGAACCACGAATTGTGCTGCAATGAGCTGACCCACCAATAGCAAATCTACGGCAGTAAAATGGTCTAACTCTAAGGTGAGAAAGGGAGAAAACGCGGTGCCTGCACATTGCAAATTACTGTAATGTGGAATCAATGATTGTTCAATGTTCATCAATCAGCGCCTTCATTAAATTTTTGGCTTTCTATGAGAAGAAGAAAAAGAAGAAGACGACGACTCACCAGAGCTTGACTTGACTCAATTTATACGTCAACTGTCACCCTGCCTTGAGGAAAAATGCATCGAAGCAAATTGTGCCATTGTCCTAGAGGAGCATTATACTTACTGCCTTCTTTGTTTTGGATGTTAGCTATATTGCGTGAACTCTTCAATCAGCCCCCATCATATGATTCTACCATTAGCGTTGGGCACAACGAAAATGTCGTGGACACCAGGAAAATAGATATGCACTTGAATGTGTTACAAAGATGTCAACTTCTTTGGCAAAAAATTCTATTTGAAATGGGCCATTATGACATCCAATAATTTACATACATATGATCAAGATTAACATTTTGCAAATGGAATCTGTGCACACGTCTTCAGTTCTTCATCTGCCATGGAGAAATGGCAAGAAAAATGAACGTACCAGAACAGAGATGGCAATGAGTTTCATCCATAAGTTAGCGATACCTTGGTGATGGCATTGGACTAGTCGGAGGTTTCATATCATCGTACCTTTGCCATGGAACAAATAGGTGTGTCAGACTGTCAGTCAGTAAAAGTAATCTTTATCACTTGATAGAAGCTTAAACATTGGATAGATTACTAAAAGGAAGAACAAAACAAAAACAAAAACAAAAAAAGGAAAGAAAGAAACAAAAGCCGTAGTGCCAAATACGAGTACTATAATGAACATGTCGTCAAAGCTCCATCTGCTTACCTGCCTTTGTGCAGAACATTTGGGAACACATAAATACAATTTTAACTTCAAATTATCAGAGCATTCACAACTATATCTCGAAGTTATAGATATGGACTAAGCCACCATGTGTATCATTATGTGCTACGCACGATCTCAAAGTTCAGGTAAGAACATCTGCAGTTATGAAAACATGAGAACAAAGTGGTCCTTTGGATCGAGCTAACCATAGGTCCATGAGTTGTACGCATGTCAGCAATGTCTATAATGGAAAATTCAGCCAACTTATCTGGGTAAAACCCCAAATTAGAAAGCAACAGAAAAAAGTTTGCCCTTCCCTTGTTCTTCTTCCCCTTGTTTTCTCCCTCTTCTCTCACTCCTCATCTGCTGGCAGCATAATAGTAGCTCGCTTTAAAGGAGGGGGGGGGGGGGGGGGATATGAAACGATGACTACAGGTGGGAAAAGGTAAAATTCTTTCAAAGACTCACATGGTATACGGTGAGAGCGGCCCTAGTTTTGGCTCGGTGGGTTTCTGCTCGCCTTCTACTATGTCTGCAGTGACGGTTTCAACTGCATCATTACTTGACGTGATAGTGACGGTTTCAACTGCATCATTACTTGACGTGGTAGCCATCTGGGATTCAGAATCAACATCAACAGAGGCAGTGGACAATGTGTTTGGAGCTGTTGGAGTAGGTGATGTAGGGGGCTTCAAGTCATCATATCTGTAAAGAAAAGAGAAATTATCATATGAAAGAATACTAATGTCAAGAAAGGAACACCAATTGCCTAGAACTAAGATCAAAAAAATTGAACTCGTCAGCTATGTCACACGGAAATAGAAACACCAATAGAGAAACATGGAAATGCTATGGAAATGGAAACACCAAAAGAGAAACATGGAAATGCCATTTCTTATATAAACTTGAGAAATGTGGAAATACAAAAACAGAAGGAAAAGAAATCAATTTTTTTGCTTACATAGGTTTGACGCCAATAAAGATAAAAGTTGGCACCCTTAGACAAAAGAACAACTTTATTGAGAATATCAACAGGATGTTACACAAACTTACACATGATATGGTGAGTGGTAAAATATCAATTCCTCTGGAACCTTTTCCAGCATGGTGCCATCAATGCTTGGTACACCATCCACTGTTTTTGAAGTTTCAACAGGTTTATACCTGGAGTTATCTGGGGGAGATGGGCTTGGAGAGCTGGGAGGCTTCAGATCTTCATAGCTATAGTATACAAGCATAAAGTTAGTTGCTATCTGTTGACCAAGGAAATCTTTGCAAGCACGAGCCAAAATTGATGGATTACAACTTACGCAGTGTAAGGAGAAAGAGGCTGCAGTTTTTGCGATCCCTCCACAGCTGTCGTAGAAGGACCAGCATCTGTTTCTGAAAAAGCAGGAGTATACGATGGGGCAGGTGCTGGATCAGCAGTCGCTTTCTTTCCTTCACCAGTAGGAGCAGCTGGACTCGGTGATGAAGGTGGCTTTAAATCCTCATATCTGAAATAATAAAATTGAATCCAAATTGTTATAAACTGTAATCTACAAGCTTTCATGCATAACTTTTGATTTCAAACACAAGAGGGTCATGAATAGGTGTTCACAAACAATGAAGCAAGTTATAGATTCATCAACATCTACCCAAACAGTATCTCTTTTTTCCTCTTATTTATAGTAGTAAGTTGTATGTTTGGTAGTACTTGTTGTCTTAACATGTTACTTTGTTAATTTATCAAGCTCAGGACCCAAATTGATCTCTCGAATACAGATGGTATTAATTTTTCAAGCTATTGGCATTGATTGATAGATGGTAGAACTACTAGGCATTCTTCAAGTATCAAAGATGTAAAATACAGAATAACAATTTGCTTACGCTGTGTATGGAGAAGAAGGCCTAGGTACCATACTTCTGTCTTCCACTGTTTCCTTCTCAGTTAATACAGTTGGAACCTCAGAGGTGGAACTTTTAGCAGGTTCAGGATCAAGCTGCTGTGCGGCAGCATCCAGTTCCTGAAAAAGAAACTATTGCTAAGAAGATGATAGGGAAAAACTACTGACAACACAAGGGAGAAGAATGGAAGGGGCTTGCCACTAATTTCTCTTCAGATGGTTCCTTCTCGTTAGAAATGCTTGCTGCCTCAGTTACCATGCTCATTGGAGGAGAGGGTTCAGGCCTACCAACAGCTTCTGATGTCTGTATACAGGAAAAGTTCTTGAGATCATAATCACCTCTTGAGAACAGACACCCCAAGAAAACAAAGAAGATGATTGAACTCAGAAGAAAGAGTATTTTCTTCAAGTGATCATCGCATATTTGAAATGGAAAAAAAAAAAAACATAGATATATACATATTTATTCTCTCTCAATTACTCATAATTCTATTGAGAGAATGGTCCATGGAGATGCACTATACACTTTCTCGACAGGATCCGCATTGGAATTCATATGTAAACACCAAATTATAATCAGTGAAGCTTTCTAGAATAGATCCATTACATCAATAGTCATAGAAAATGTAGGAGAAAGAAAGGGGTAGCTCATTAATAATAACTCAAAAATATATTACTAGCCCTAGGAAGATACTTCTTCACTTATTAGTGAAATTGCTAAAAGCTCTCAGAACATCTACACCATATGGCTGATCAGCATTCTCAAGTCTTGAAACCAAAAGAAAGTACATACTAAACAGGATCTGAAACCATAGTTTTCTGTATCCAGATTCCAGTATATCATGTGAATTTAGTTTTGCTATTTCACTACTATCACAATCAAAAGTTTTTTTTTTTTTTTTAAAAAAATTCTGAGTTGGGATAATTATTTCTGACAGCCATTTTAGCCAGAGAATAGTCCTAGCCCATATGAAAATCTTACTACAACACTTGCTTGCTCAAACTACACTCTGATACTTTTCTTATTCATTCCACATTAGTGAGGGGAAAATACCTCTGCTTTGTACATGTCATCACGTTTAGATGGGATCTTCACAAGGAGCTCACCCATTGGAGTCAATGGTGCAGTTGTTTCAGCAATTACTTCCACTACTTTACAGTAAGAAAGGTCTCGGCTTTTCGCCATAAATGCCATGAGCTCTGCCACCTACAGTTAAGAGATGAAAGCCTTTCTTACTTTCTGAGAAAATATAGATTGTGCATGTAGTAGCAAGAATGTAGCACGAATTAATGAACCCAAAGCACCATTTTAGCTACTATGAACCCAGCAAATAGCAGAATTTAAGTTCAGCTGAGTATGTCATTGGGCCAAAATGAGGACTGTTTTATTTGCTCAAATATGACGTCAAGTTTTCAGCTTATCAAACTGCTGCGCAATTTCTTGGTCCATTCACTTACATATTATGTCTGCAAAATGATCCAGACCAAAATTTAAATGGGGTATGATTTTCAGCTTCTTTCATTGATAATTCACTTGGGCTTATGTTTGATGCATTTTATCAGGGATAATCAGTTGCTAAATTCATATTATAAGACAGATAGCAACAAAAATTAATCTCCTAACCAAAGGGAAGTTAACAAGAAGACAGAATTTAAACACAACAGATATTCAAAGAATCCAGACATCAGATAGAAAGTGAGATAATTAAAGACAACTTATAATGGAGGGCTAGCACGATTAGTATACCTGGAGATTTGACACTTGGCCTCCAAACAGAGTGTCTTCTTGTGAAAGGGTGATATTATGAGTTTCTTTGTAACTATCAGTAGGCCTCTCCATACCTCCTGGTCTCACTATCTGAAAAGATTTGATAACATTTCAGAGGATAATGTCTGACGAAAGATGGAAAGCCTTTTCTTCTAATCTTCCATAGTCAACAAGCACTCACAGTGTAGGGAAGGCCACTGTCAATAAGTGCTTCTTCTGCTTTCCTCTTCCAAATTAACACTCCCCAAAACAAACTAGATCAAGAAGAAGAAAAGGTCACTTACAAGATCGCAGAGCAGCATATAGTATTTTTTTTTTTTTCTTGTTTCGTGGAGCTCGTACAGAAATTAAGAAAATTAAATCAAACTCGTCTTCTTACTTTAGGATGGCCGCAGGAAACCCAACCTTGTTTGTCCCCAGCGAAGTTAGCAAAATAAAATGGTTAACTTTTGCAACAGTTGCTGCATGTCAAAGAGGCAAATAAACATAAGACTTTACCAACCAAGCTTACCAAATTAGTACTTATTAACAACTGATAAATCTTCTTGCCAATGCATTCCTTTCAAATCTTAGTGTTCACTGAAAATTTTGCTTGTCTCTTCTATTACATCATACTAATGATTCTCAGCTATTGGTGCTAAGTGGTGACACAATATGAATTCAAGTATAACCTTGTCAAGTAAAAACAGCAAGAAGTTCATAGAAGGGAAACCTCACATGAACAGACACTACAAAGATCAATGTTTTTTAATCTAAATAATTTACTTGCCTGCATTGATGAGATTTTTCGTAGCCAGATAATCAATCCGATAAGGTCCTGTAACATCAAAAATCTCCTTTTCACTGGCACCAATGCAACATATGACCAGTGAAGCTCTACCAAGTGCTGGTATAATCCGCTCCCGATTCTCCAGATCACATTCCACAATTTCAAGCATCTCTATAGCTGGGCTAAACACCAAAAGGAAAATGTTAACACAGCAGGCCTAACTTTCAAGTAGAATTCCCTTTACAGTTGGTTGTTACAAAATACATGGGGGTCAAGAATAAAAGTAGATTGTCATTCTGCGAAATTCCACTTACGTTGTAGTCCACTTGTGGCCTCGGTATCAAGCTTCATCTGTCTAACACTCTGCACAGGAGACATTAATCTCAAATCAAGGGGGTCACTGGAGTTTACACTTTGAGGGCAATATTTAAAGTGTCTTCCTGATATAAAAGTACTTCCAGACAGAATTTCAGGGTTTTGACACTTGATCCCAACTTTGTAAACCCTCTCTGGGCCAACAGTGTTCCATAGATGGAACATTATGATGCTTTGCTAGATTCCTCTTCCCATGATTACGATACTACAGTAGTAAATTATCCGTTCAATTCCATAACTAGTACCCCAGTGCCTCTTACTGAAAATAGTGACTTTAGGACTCTTAACTACTACAGCATAATTTATTTCAGGAAAGTGACTATCTTAGGTTGTCCCAAGTATAAGTTATGACTTAGGATAGAGGAAATCATACTTGTAGTAGACTTTCTGCTCTTTGTGCACTCCTGACTCCAGCTCTAACTCGAAATCCTAGTTTCAAAAGCTCCCTGAAGAAAGTATATAACTCTTTAACAAACAAGAACCACAGGTCCACATGATCACGGTTGAAAACCCATCTACATTTAGCACTAGAATTGAGAGTTTCGACCTTACAGTTCGTGACCCAACTTTCCCAGTAGCACCAGCAACAAATACAACATCCTCATCTTTTAAGCTGACATTTTCTGAAGTTGCCTTAACTGTGGTAGAGCTGAACCTTGTAGCACCTTGTAGCATCCATGGACACATTCATTCATAACCACATATAACATAGTGAAATCTCGAAATGAAAAACTCATCAATACAAATGTATACAAATAGTCATAGTCCCATTTCTCTCTTTTATTTACCCCAATGTTTTCCGGCCGAAAATGAACAGTTTCCACATTGCTGCCCATCTAGGCACCTACAAACTTCTCATTCAAATTACCCACCTCTGATTACAGCATCAATTGCATTTTCAAATAGTAGTTGAATCAGACCCTCTAAATAGCCAATGTACCTCCCACACACATCATGTACCTCACTAAATAATTTGAATGAACCCATAAATAAGAAATTGAGGACCTCAAAACACAATTAAATGAACAATCAACAAAAACCCATCTCCACTTTAAGAGTAAACAAGATGATAAATACATAAATACCTAAAAAGAAGATAACTTTCCATACCAGAAGATTGCTGAGCCCTAATGTGACCAAGTTGGAGCTTTCTAAAAGATGGGTATTTCTTAGAACTGCAAAATTTGGGAAATTGTCCACAAAGACACCGTTTTTGCACCAAATTGGTTAGGGTTAGATAAGTGGGTAGCGTGGATTGCAGAAATTGGGAACGAACCTCCATTTTGGGAGTTGTTAAAATGAGAGGTTTTTGCATGTTTTGGCGGTGCCTCAGCCTCAGTGATCGTCTTCTTAAAAAGCTTTTGAGGAGAGAAACAGAGTGATTACAAAAATTTCTTCCATCTTAGAAATCTTCTGATCAAGATATGTTGGGGTCCTACACTTAACGATTTCACTCTTGTGATATGTGGCTCTGGCCGCCTTTTCCAATTCCCAAGCTCCTCTTGTTTAACTTTCTTTTCTCCCATTTGAAGTCTTAATTTAATGAGTTATCCATACATGCATCTTTTTTCTTTTTCTTTTCTTTTCTTTTTTTTCTTTTTTTTTTTTTTTTTTTTTTGGAGAATATCAACACCCAACTCTATCAAATTCAGTTTCTTTGTGGTGTAGAAAATTATTTGTTTCTCCCTCTCGATTACGATGATCACGAAATTCCTTTTCAAACTGATAGGTCAAAAAATGAAGAATAGTTCTTTGCGGTATTGCATAGGTCTTGGACAACTTGTCATAACACACACTTAGATAGTATACGCTTAACTAATCTATATGCGAATTTGTTTCATGATAATAAATTGAAAAAAGATAATCAAAGTGAGAAAACAAAGCAAAACATTCATCAACTAAAACATAAAAAGGGACTTAAGCATGACATTCCATGATTGCCTTTGCCCTCAAACATTACAAGTGTCACACCCTTTGAGCTTAGATATAGAGCTTAATGATCTCGAGTGGCCAACCCCCCATCGCAATTTAATTGCTGCGAAAGTCTCATTTCAGGTTCCATATATCCTTCACTTGACTCCAATCGGGCTACCCTGCCTCTTTCAAGTTCTCACATCAAGTGCAACATTGCTACAGTATTAATTTGATACAATCATCCAACGGATTGTACCCAGTGTGTTTCCATGACCACGACGACATCCCTATTCAAATACATTCCCTATGGGCAACGAGCAGTGGATATAACAATGTATAACACCACATGCACCTCTCACCATGATTTTTGCATTATTTTTAAGTGTTAATTGGAATTTATAAATGTAGAATGTGAAGATTTTCGTGATATGTTATTATAATTATCTAAGAGTGCAAATTACATTCCTTATAAAATCAGAATTATACAAATGCAATACGAAATTGTAATCTGACTTACAATTATATAACATGCCTCATATATGACTATAAAAAAATGGGCAATTAATTCAAATCAGAGAAATTTGTGTATTTTGGGGCCTAGTTTTTTTTTTTTTTTTTTTTGATAATTTTCAAAGTAAGGTGATGAATGATGATCATTGATCAACTTCCCAATTTTATAAACCTCAAAAACAAAAATTGAAAATATATACTCTAGTTTTTTTTGAGGCAGAAAAACTATTGAAATAGAGAGAAAAAGACAGTAGCCTCCACAAGTTTAAATCCATGTGTCCAAGTTCAAGGACAATTTTCATCTCAAAATCACAATCAACGACCAGAAAAAGAAAATAAACAATCACAGCCATTAATAAATAAATAAATAAAATGACCCCCCAAAGCCCAGTCTGACACTCGCACAATCACACCTACCTAAAAAACGGCTCTCTCTCTCTCTGTCTCTCTCTCTCATAATCTGCTCATTCTATCTCTCTCTCTCTCTCCTCATCAAACTCTGCTCAGAGCTTGAACAACAGTGGTATTGGTGGCTGGCTATGGCGATCGCTCCTCATCTCTGCCGTATCTTCACCTGCACCGAGCTTCCATTGCCGGACAATCACGGCCGTTCGATCAAGTTCTCCCCTTGGTGCCGGAAGTCTCATCTCGCCGTCCGATGCGCCGCCACCGGTGAGTCTCCGTCCACCGCCGCCGCTGCCGATTCGGAGTTTGATGCGAAGGTGTTTCGGCACAATTTGACGAGGAGCAAGAATTACAATCGCCGAGGGTTTGGTCACAAGGAAGAGACTATGGAGCTCATGAATCGCGAGTATACTAGTTACGATTCTCTCTCTCTTCTATTGAGTCAATTAGTTGTGATTTGATGAGTTAGGGTTTCGAAAATGTGTTGATTTTTTGGCTGATGATGCCAATTTATGAATTCTGTTGCTTGCCAGAATTCCACTAATTCAGAAGCTTCTTGTGATTTTCATTTTCTGAAATTTCAATAGCACTTTTAATAGTATGTCTCTAGTACTATATCATTTGTGAAATTAATATGAACAAAATTGTTTTAGGGATTCATTTGTGAATAACTTGTGAGTTTATACTATTTGGACCAAGAATTCGTATTGTTGGATGTATGTATTACTAATAGTTTACTAACGATTTCCATTTGATGTTCAGGTGATGTCATAAAGACTCTGAAGGATAATGGCAACGAGTATACATGGGGCAATGTCACTGTGAAATTGGCTGAAGCATATGGATTTTGCTGGGGAGTGGAGCGAGCAGTTCAGATTGCGTATGAGGCCAGGAAGCAGTTCCCCAGTGAGAGGATATGGATCACTAATGAAATCATTCATAACCCGACTGTTAATAAGGTTCATCAACGCTTATGATTCGTTTCTATATTATTATAGTGTAGTATCTCGAGCTAATAAGGTCCCAGTTCTTAATTGATTTTTGAGCTGTGTAAGCTAGTAATAAAAGGGAGATTGAAGAAAGCTGAAACTGTTCTCCTGTCTTGAGAGGCCATTAATTTGCTCCATGTTTTTGGCGTTAACTGATGTGGCCAAATGGAAATCTTAAGCAGTGGAACTACTCGACTTAGTTGCTCTGCTGAATATCCATATGTTGTAGTTTAGCCAGTCAGCCACAGTCATTGGAAATGTTGAGTTCATACTTCTTTGACCCTCATGGTTGGAGTCCTTTATTGTGCCTTATTGTGCATGCTTCTTTTACCCTTCATTTGGTTAAGGCATAGCACAATGTCATGGAATGGGAGTCATAGTAGATAGTTTGACAATTTTCTTCTATTTTCTGCATTCCCTCACATTGCTTTGTGCTACACTGAAAGTATGGTTTCTTAAACTTGGTTGCACCTTACACTTGGTTGCAGTCCTTTTCCATGCTCACTCTATGTACTTTGTTTGAAAGGTCCCTTCTTTGGTGTGAGAATCATGTCAACAATCATGTAAACCATTACAAGCATTTGAAATTATGAAAATCTTTGGTTGCAGCGCCTGGCAGAGATGGAAGTTCAAGATATCCCTATTGAGAATGGACAGAAGCTTTTTGATGTTGTTGACAAAGGTGATGTTGTGATTCTGCCAGCTTTTGGAGCGGCTGTGGATGAAATGTTGACTTTGAGTGAGAAAAATGTACAAATAGTAGATACAACATGCCCTTGGGTGTCAAAGGTATAGCTGATCTTCTGCTTTACTTGTTTCCTTCGCTAGCAATATCTTTGTCTAATATGTTCAACACCTCACTATCTCCTACATGCATAAATTTCTGTGTAGGTGTGGACTACTGTGGAGAAACACAAGAAGGGAGAGTATACCTCAATTATTCATGGGAAATATGGTCACGAGGAGACCATTGCAACTGCATCTTTTGCCGGGAAGTATATAATTGTGAAGGATATGAAAGAGGTATAAAGTGTACTTCATGTGAGGTTGTTCCTGATGTTTCTATCTCCTACCTCTCATATGAATACTGATTGTAGCATTTATGTCTCTTTTGTTTATACTTCATCCAGGCAACTTATGTGTGTGATTACATTCTTGGTGGACAACTTGATGGGTCTAGCTCAACCAGGGAGGCATTTTTAGAAGTAAAAATCCTTTGATTAACGTGCATAACCTACGTATTTTGGCCTTATAGTGTCTCTGTTTTTACCCTAATAAGTATATTGGTTTGCTTTCAGAAATTCAAATGTGCTATTTCAGAGGGCTTTGATCCAGACAAAGACCTCTCAAAACTTGGAATAGCAAATCAAACTACAATGCTCAAGGGAGAAACAGAAGAAATTGGTTAGTTAAATTTTGCAGCTTGATGTTTCCTCTTACATTTGTAAATCAATAATTGTGATAGGTTTGTTATTGCCATTCATGCAGGAAAGCTGGTTGAGAGAACTATGATGCGAAAGTATGGGATTGAGAATATCAACAACCACTTCCAAAGTTTCAACACAATTTGCGATGCAACTCAAGTATTTTCTCCGCTCTTGATTCCTCCCCCCATGACCAGTTTTTCCTTGATGATTCATTGATTTCACTTTGTATTCTTTAAACTACATGGGTCAAAAGTTGATCGTATGATAGCATTGATAAGTTTCTGCCCCAATATCCACCTGTTCACTTTTTTGGCAATTGCATTGTTTATGGCTGTCTTCAATTCCTACGTGCCTCTTAGCCTCAGAATAAAAAACCTGCCCTTCATTTTAAGCTAGCCAAGCCAAATCTTCTTTATATGAGCAAAAAGGCAAGCCAAATCACATGCCATTTTTTGCAAGCTAGCCAAATCGCATGCCATCTATTTCAAGCTAGCCAAACCACATGCTTATTAATGCCACATACCCCTAATACCAACTTTGTTTTGAGGCCTAAAATCTTTGAACCTCACGAATTGAAGCTGATGAGATTACCCCTGTGACCCTGCCACATAGGGTAATGGCTAGACCAATTGTCCCTTTGACATATCCCTTTACCAGCATTGCTAGCATCTCACAAAAAATAATGGATTTGGATATTCAGCTAAATGTTGTAGAGATGGTTTAGTATGGATATACCAAACATGCTTCTTCTTGGATGATATCTTAATTAGCAAATATGTTGGTTACTTCCCCATCCCCACCCAAAGTTCAGGTGGGGCTGGGGGTTGGGAAAGGGGGGGGGGGGGGGGTTCGTTCATTAGTAAGTCATTTAGTCGCTAGTCTATGTGTGACCATGTTTCTGGAAGGAAATTGGATGAAAAATTCTTACTGATACAAGTCTTCTTGCCATGGCAAGATGGAAACCCACAAGGGCACTCTAAATGGATTGTTGATGAACAAAACACATACCCTAGAGACCTGGTCAACAATCCAATTAGGGGTTGGTTTATGTTTGACTGTGTTTCTGGAGGGAAAATTGATCAAGTAAAATCTTACATATCTTCTTGCCTCGGTTATAGGGTAATGCACAAGGGCACCCGCAATCTGCAGCTTTCTACATATATAATATATTCTCTCTCTTCTAGAGTGCATGCAAAAAACCTAAGAAAGTCAATTGTAAGATTTGCGAGCTAAAAGAATGGGTGTTGACTGTTGAACTTCAAATCAGATAATACATGATATGTTACAAGTGATGTACAAATCCTCTTAGCTGTTCAAGAATTCTCCCCTATGCGCAAAGTTGAAGGCTGTGCTCACTGCTCCCCAGGTCAAAGAAGTATAAAATTAGGACTCAGGTAAAATTGTATTTTTCTTTTTAACCAAAAAAGCATGGCTGAACATGTTTTCTTCTGGGGCAGGTTCACATCCAGAATTTGGCATCCATTGCACTAATCTTAGTACCACCCAACAGCATATTGCTGTTTGTTTATGCAATATTGCCTGATAATTCCCTTGCAAAGCATCATTATGGAGTTACTACTTACAAGAGCTTCTGTCAAATTTTTATTGATTTTTTCTTTTTCAGGAGAGACAAGATGCAATGTATAAGCTGGTCGATGAACACGTGGATCTTATGTTGGTGGTTGGAGGCTGGAATTCGAGCAACACCTCTCACTTGCAAGAGATAGCAGAGGATCGTGGGATCCCATCATATTGGATCGACAGTGAAGCAAGAATAGGACCTGGAAACAGAATCAGTCACAAGTTGAAAGTAAGTGGAGACTATAAATTTCCTACTTTTAAGTTTTATCCAAATTCAACTGCTCATGAAATCTTTCGGTCTCAGCATGGGGAGCTAGTTGAGAAAGACAATTTCCTACCACAAGGTCCTATCACAGTAGGAGTAACATCTGGTGCCTCTACCCCAGACAAGGTGCACACCTGAACATAAAACTCTTTTCTTATTACCGCACTTCACTTGTTCCTTATATTCAAAACTTGGAACTATACTATGGCTATGGTGTTAGTGAAGACAATTATGTGTTGGAACACAAATAGAGATTCAAGGGCTTCTGCTCCTGGGTTCATTTTGCTCAAAGTTTAGGGTCATGTCCGAGAAACTTCAATTGACTAGTTATTTGTGGTTTTAATTTTCCCCAGGTGGTGGAAGATGTCCTGATCAAGGTGTTTGACATCAAACGGGACGAATTACTGCAACGTGAAGCAGTAGCTGCTTGAGAGTGTCAGGTAGTAGTAGGTAGTGGTGTATACTCAAACGCTCCATTTATGATAAATGATTGTGTGTAATTACAGTGAATCATGTATGAAAATAGTCAAACATTTGTCCGGAGCTCCCAAATTAAAAAGATAAGCATTTGTATGAAGTTTGATGGGAATTCACAAGAATTTGTACTTGAAAAAACACTCGGGCAATTTCCAACAGCCTTGTTGGTTATCTTCCATTGTTACCACAGACGTCTCTACCATAGGGTGCCTTCTTTTGTGAAGGAAGATGAAGAGTAGCTAACAGCTAAAACTCGGCCTAGCTTAGTCGGGATGGATGGGGAGCGAGGCGCCCACGCCCAATCGCTTGGCTCGGCCTGGCCAAGAATGGGCTGGGTCATAGGCCCCAGATGAGTCCGCCTAATGTAAAGAAAGAGAAATTTTTTCCTTGAACGATTTCCAATTCCCTTGATCTAGCCTGGTGAAAAACAGATGTGTGGGAAGAAAGTTCAAATAGTACAACTTAGCATTTTTCTTTTGGTATTCAGTTTTAAATAATCTCTAAATTACTACTAAAACAACAACAACCCAGTAAAAATCCTGCTTATGGTAGGGTTTGGGAAGGTTCGGATGTACGCAGCCATACCTCTAAATTACTAATATTAAAATTCCTACACACATTTGGCTGTGATGATATTCCAAATAAATAATCAAAAAATAATAATGATCCTAGTGTAAATGTGCTTAGTTCTTCATGTCTCTGGGGAAACAGCTGGACCACCCCACGTTTTCATCCGCTCTTCTGTTTGCAAGGCCTGCATGATCACCAAACACAAGCATAAGAAATGAAAAAAAAAAAAAAAAAAAAAGAAATTCAGTTTTTTCATCTCTACAACAGAACAATTAAAACTATTTAAAAGTACAAACTACCAAAGTAATGAGCATGGCTTACTTCTTTACGCCAGTTAGTCCTCCGCACAATGATAAGCAAAATCACAGCTTGAAGCATGAATCCAACCAGCATCCCGCCCCAAATCCCACGAACCCCGAGGTTAAACTTGTATCCGAGCAGTGCACCGGCTGGGAGCCCAACCGCGTAGTAGCATCCAACGCTTATCAGGGCGACCAGGACTTGCCACCCTGCCCCAACTGCAACCCCTGCAAGTTTCAGAAGTTTCACCAATATTCAGTCCACTTGCAGAAAAAACTCCCATGAATGACTAGAATGAAGCATAGCAATGGAATTTAAGAAATAGTACTATGTTTCTATTACTATATACCATGAAGAACGAGTTGGGTGCTGTTGAGAAAGATGGTAGCTGCCAGAAAATCTGCGAGCTTAGATGTCTCGGATATGACCAGGGCTTTGTCAGAGAAAAGCTTAGGAAACTGATGCCTGAGCACCAGGACCATGGCTGCGAAAATGAACCCCAGTGTTGCAGATGTTAAAGTGGCAATCACAACTGAAAATTTAGCGGCCTTAGGACGACTCGCTCCTAGCTGGTTCGACACTCTGACACTGCATATCATGTCAAGTTTGAAAATAAGTGCATTATATATTTCACTGTATTACCAAATGCTACTTATGCTACCATTTGCACTAATGTATTCCTTTATACGAAACTGACTGCAGAATGTGTACTATTAACAACAGACTCGGAATTCTTTGATATCCCGTTTTTCATTCCGTCGAAGATCACAATGCAAAGAAGAGGAGTTTGGCGATGAGTTGATACTAACCTGATTGCTGCATTAAAGCCTAGAGCAACCATCAAAGTCCAGAGGTCCAAATTGATACTGTCATAAGAGGTAAAGTATGAGCTTCCCAGATCTAAGATATTATATAATGTTGGTTAAGTGGGTTCATAGCATGAAGAAGAAGCCAAAATTCCAATCATACCAGATTGAAATAGCATCCACTGCGATTGCTGGATTCTTTAGGCATCCCACCATAAGGATAATAATTGTGAAATACCAGAACTCCAAGCTGCAAACGAACATAATTATGCAGTTTCAGAATCCAAAACCAGAAATATCTTATTGACAAAGAAGAAATTGAACTTCATGACCACTCACCAGAACATTACAGCTGAGGCTAGGGAGAGTTTGATGAAACCCTTCAATGACTTAAAAGCCAGTAAGGAGAATCCGGTCCAAGCATCCGGGAAAAAGCCAGAACAAACATAGATTGCCTGACCCAAAACCAGGAGAAACCACGAGATATTCCCAGCCATCGCAGCACCAAACATGCCATGCTGAAACTTGATGACAAGAACCCAATTCAAGAACACATGTATCCCCAACACGACCATGGACATCATCGTCATAACCCACACTTTGCTCTGAGATTGGAGGAACTTCTGAATAGGGTAGTTTAAAGCATATGCAAACAATTGAGGAATCACCCACAATGCAAACTTGCCTGCAAGATTCGAAATCTGTTCGTCCTGATGAAGAAGCTTAAGTATGGGCGATGTGAAGATGTAGACTGGGGTTAGAAGTAGAGCTGTGGTCATAGTGATGATCAATGATCTTTGCATGTAAATTCCTAACATGTTACTTTGTCCAGCTCCAACTGCTTGTCCACATAGTGTCTCTAGAGCACTTCCCATCCCTAGCTACTACAAATTAACAAACACAAAAAAATGCCGAAATTAGTGAATTAATCAACAAGAACTATTATACAACTGATCGAAGTGCACACGCTGAACTAAACTTGAACCAACTAAATGAATCTAATAAAAAAATAAGTTGTAAAATCAAATTTAAATTGAACTGAGTGTGGAAAACTTAACAAAAGTAATTACACAATCTAACAACGAATTGAACGGGGTTTTAGCTAGATTTTATCTACTAGTATATGATATTTGAATTAAGGGTGATATCACCAAATACAAAAGTTTAATTTGAGAAGCAACTTAAAGTCGAAAACACAGGGACATCATGTAAAATTGTGCGACATGAAATTTATAGTAAAATGTGTAATGTGAGGGTAGTTACCATAATACCATAGACAAAGCCCTCAATAACATTCTGAACAACAGAAACAGCAGCAAGCTGAAGATCACCCAGATGACCAACAAAGGCAGCAGTGACAAGCTCAATGGATAACTGAGATATCGCGGCCAAAATCGCAGGCGCTGCTATTTCCCATATCATCTTTGATTCATCCCAGCTTCTTCTCATTATTCCTAATCTTCCCTCTTCTCTTTCACCATTAACAACACTAGTCTGTTTTTCACTTTCTTCCATCTCCATTTCCATTGCTTTCTTTTCCTCCATTTTCAGGTACAACTGAAAAGCCAGATATTGTCTCTCTTTCTCTTCCCTTAGCTTTCTCTAGAGAGAGAAACAGAGAGAGAGACAGAGAGTTCTTGTTGCCAGTTGTTTTTTAACCAATAAAGAAAAAACAAAAAAAAACAAAAAAACTACCAAGTTTTTTTCAGCAACAGGTAACCAGAGCTTTAGGGGTGTTTTGAGATTGGTAGTTAGATGTTGTGGTGGGTGGCGCGTAACAGCCCCTCATTTAATATGATTACGACCTTTAACCTCTCTCTTTCTCTCTCTCTTTCTTTTTTTTTTTTTTTTCTTTGTCAGAATGAAGCAATTTCAATTTATGATTTCCAGTGTAAATCTTTTTTACCATCATGGTCAATTACAGTTCGCAACACCTGTATGTGGCTATATATATCCAAAGCCAAAGGTACGTATCTCAATGTCTTACGCAAATAGTAGGAAATCATTTATTCAAAGCTATATACGACAATTTACAAGGAAATCTGTTGGAGCAAAGAGGTTTGAATATGGGGAGAAGTAGAAAGAATTGGAGAGGAAACTTGATCGTATTTTATTATTGAAATCTGATTTTTTGTATGTTTCTACATCTTGTGTTCCAGCACATATATATAGGAAGT